>JALLPC010000830.1:0-11251 GCA_036940045.1 Stephanocyclus meneghinianus | reverse complement strand
CTAGTTGATTGTTGCTTAGCCCCTCCTCGAATGGGAGGCGGCCGTATTTTGTCAGAAGTAAATAATGTTGATACTATAATTATTCATCTGACTAAGTTCACACATTTTTAGGTGTAAAAGTGAATATTGTATTTAGATACGAAATTTAATACTATCAGCCTTTTTCCCTTACCTTCTTCAGCCTTTTTCCTTACCTTCGTTGAGATTTCCTGTATTTCTCAAACTTCAAAAAACTCCATGCAAGGAAGAGGAGGAGGAGGGCGAGAAGTACCATACGATACAATAGGTCCGGTACAATACCGGTCCGGTCAATGTTCCCTCGGTTGCCTCAAGCATCAAGCATCCAGAATCAAGCATAGAGCAACAGCTCGAATTATTTCCAACATTGACACCGGCCCACCTCTCCCTCTATGGAGGAGGCGTTATTTGTAATTGTATTCCCGAGCATAATCGACCTAAATAGTATCTTTAAGTGCTCAGCGAGATAAAAACGGTATCGGGCACCAAAACAGGCACGATACGACGTCACGTCAATCGTTGGCTAAGTTGACTTGTCGGATTCGCTTTCATACTGAAGCCTTTTCACGATGCCTCGACGAACCTTCTTTCGGGGGGTTGGAAGTGACAAGAAATCTTCTAGGAAGCAGCACAAGCATGATGAAAAAGTCCTACTTCAAGAGCAAAGTACCCGAACCAGACAACAAGTTATCCAACAGCAGAACGCCCAGGTCGATAGACTACAAGCGTCATCGTCCACTAATGGTTCTGACCCCCCTCTCAATCTCAACGGACCAACTCGGAATGCTCCGAAACATTCCTCTGGGGGTCAAACATACCCATCACCTGCACACCCTGACAGCACACTCTCCCAAGTTAACGAGAATTTTCCGTATCCTCGACAAAATCCGAGCCAATCCTCTGATTTCCAACGTGACCAAGAGCATCTATTTGCACAACAGATTTTAAAGCCCGAGAATGAACTTATGCAACATCAGGCGAATGCTATGAACCTAAATACAATGCCGCAGAATCAACAGTTACACCCATCAGCTCAACGTTACGGGCACAATCCGGAACAAAATGTAGTCCCTACTGTCGAGAGCGCCACTGATGAAATTTGGCGATGTGGTACCGGTGATTTTAGATCGGGTTCTTTGGCAGTCCAGCTGTTGAGACTGGCGATTGTGACGGATTGGGAGAAAAGGCAACAGAATGCGGACATCAACAATGAACGTATCAACACATTTTCCTATGATCCATCGGAAACATTTTTGAGCCTTCAGGGCGCTGCTCTTAGGTTTCATGCCAGTTTCGATTCGATGAGAGAAGACCGTGTTGCAAAAATGTCTATCCGCGAGAAGGGTAATGATGAATATGCACATGATGTCGATGAACCCGATTCTCTGGAGTGGGAACTCACTGAACAAGCAGCTTGGGAAGTTTGGGAAGAATCTTTACGCGCGGCTGCTGCCCTTGCCCATGCCTCTGTGGGTCCTGGCTGGCGCCATCAATTGAATCTACGTCGCCAACTCAATCGTGAGGCTGAAATCAGGGCTATGTATGGTTCAACGCTGCAACTAAGGAATCCAGCCTTCGATAGTTTCAGTGATTTTAGTAGTGTAGGAGGGATTTCTTTGTCGTCATACTCATTTGATATTTCCAACCCCCCATCTTCTGGGAGATTTATGAGCTCTTTCCCAGATCACATGATACCGGATATCGTGGAGACTTTTCGTGTTAACATTCCTGAAGTATTACCAGCTGCTATGATTCGGTTTGCTGCATCTGTTATAGATTGCATCCCTCCATTACGAGTGGCTCAGTCCAAGATTTTCTGGACGGAAGAACAATCTCAGCAGCAAATGCATTCCATTATTTTACGACTTATTAACGATGAGCGTCGGTGGATTCGTAGAATAAAGCGGCTTAGCGATACTCAGCGGTGAGTTGTTGCCATTCTCTAACGCTATCTTGATTCGGATATTGTTTTCGAAACTCATTCGATCGACTGCTTTGTTCTCAGTGATTTGGCATTTGCTTTGTTTTGCGTCGATGGAGTGAGTGGCGACATTCGGAACGATTCCAGCAACCAACAGGTGACAGGTAACGAGTGGTCGGTTCCGCGGGTTCACGTACCCATGGCAACAATGATTTGTCAGTGGCTTTCTTCTTGTGCTGTAGGTTGGCCCGTGCCCAAATTATTTGATGAAGTGCCATGTCACTTGGAAGAAGTACTGCTACAGCCATTGCCTCGCCAAAACTCTCCAGAAACAGATGCTGATGCAGAAGACATCCCGCCATCTGAAATTATTCTTTCGAATAGTGATAATTCACAGATTTATGTTGACTCAGTGCAACGAGTTAAATTTTCATATTGGGACCAACTTGTTGATGCATCAAGAAAAGATTGGTGGTATACTTTAGTGAGACACATAAATATCGAATACTCAGTAATGGAATTTTATGTTTCGTTCATCCAACAACCATTATTTCCTTGTTACTCGAAGCGGGTCCTTCGTGATTGCTCAGATTTTGTGTCAGCTGGTTGGTGTCCTCCTCCATCTGGCGTTGGGAACGAAATTATCTCTCTATTGATATCAATAGCACTGGAAGGGTTGTCTCTGTTCGGTAGTTTTCCGCGAATTGATACGGGCTTACAGGAAGAACAATTCTGTAAAGAACGCTTAGTTGCCTGCTCATGTGCCGCAGAAAGTCTCGCTACCCTCAAGAACTTAGCATCGCGTGATGTTCTACCGCTTGATGCGATAGATTTGCTTTCAAAGTCGCTGTGTAGACTTCTTTCTCAATCGGAAAAGATAATATCGACTATGTCGAAGGCAAATGAGGATCCCAGTCGGTCAAAAGATACTATGTTCGACAAAGAGACATTTACTCAACGGACATTTGTTGCTTCAAACTCTGCAGAGCTACTCTGGATACTTCTTTCAACTGAAAGCACTTGCTGCTCAACTTGTGACGCGTTGCTTAATTTGATCGATGACGAACTACTCACAGAGAATCTCGATTTAACCAGAGATGATAACTTTCTCACTGCATCTGGAGCTGTCCGGGCCCTGAGCGCAGCCTTATGGGGTGAGAATGTTTTCCATTCATTGCCAAAATATTAAATTTTTACTCATGAGAAAAATTTAATCAATCATTACTTCAGGCGACCCTCCTTCTGTCAAAGGCGTTCCACTGTTAAGGTCAGCACACATTGTAATTGTGTAACTCTCGCACACACCTCACGGCAAACTAATTTCATTTCAATAACCAAACTGCCTTCCAACAGATACTTTTGGGAGCTTGTCATTGATCTTTTTGGCAAAGTATTAAGCACAATTGCCACTATAAGAAATGATTTGTCGATTGCATTTGCGCTTGAAATTGTACTAGCTGTAAGAAGGCTAGTTGACAGCGAAATGGTAAGAGCAAATGATGAATGCCCCGGTCTCAGTGTGGACTTCAAATTATTCATCATCCTCTTAATATGTAACACGGATCTATCGTTAGGTGTACGGCAGTGGAGATCTATGTCCAACAGAATGGGAGTCTTTCATCCGAGTATTAGATATTGGGATAACTCCGTTGTTTCGAGCAAAATCGAGCCCCAGTAATAACACTGATCTCTTTAACGAGATACGTGCGTTATTCACGCAAATTCAACGATTTCTTTTGAAGGCACCTGAAATGGAGTATGGATTACACCCAATCGTGGACGACGAGTCACGGCAAGTTCGAACTGGAGAAACGAAATGAATTTCTGTCCTTTCTAACATTTTGCTGTGCCTTTTCGTTAAGGAATTCTTTTCACATTTTTTTATTGCGGCAATGTGTCCCACGAATGAGGATAGAAGAGGCAACGGGAATAGGTCTAGCAGCCATTAAATCGTGGTCGTGTGTTAGTTATCTCCCTTGTCGTGAGAGTGATTGGCTGAATCATGCTACTGTCTTCCTTTCAGAAGCATTTGCCAAATACGATGACACGTGTAATGCTTCGTTCTTAGGAAGCTACGTGCACTCGCCTCTCGTCCGGTTGGAGGCACTGAAATCTCTTGTAACTGACCGTGGCAACAAACATCAACAGTACATAGACTCAGCAAGTGTAGCTACATCTATCTCCGGCGACACATCGGGCACCGGCCTCAGCGGCTCCATTCCAATGTTATCTCTGTTTACGCTCACGAGGTGTGTTCATGCTTCTTTGGATCCTGTCGTCAATTTTATGTAGTTACGCCCTTGACCTAACATGTTGTGTTTCTCACGAATGCTTCCATGGCTCCGATGATTAGAAATTTACGAGACCTCCACTTGGATCTCATCAATACTCTACTTCTTCCTCAACTTATCGAAATTCTCGCACCAGAGTACCAATCAGCAGATATCCCAACGATGTCCACTACGTTTGTCCCCGGTTATCATAAAGAATTAGAGGACATTCCACCTTTCGACTATTTTTCACATTGTGTAGAAGACGAGTTTTCGCTGCGAAAATTTGCCGTAAGGGTCATAGGTCTTTTGTTCAAAAGTAGATCAGGTGAAGGAGAAAAACGCCATCATTTTGTTAGTCTGTTGAAACATGTCGCTGTATCAAAGCACCATGGAATAGAATGTTGGACTGAGTCTAGAGATGACACCAGAGGTCTAGGAGAGAGGCTTGAGTTAGAGATCTTCCGGCTGCGTCTTGAAACTATTAGGCAGCTAGAGATTTGTTTGCATGCTCCTTTTTGTGAGCTGCCGCATACTCATGGGACTCTCCCTGCAATTCTGAATGCAGCATGTGAAATCATATCGTTTTATTCTTTCAGGGGGGAAGATACTAGTCGTCCTCAACTGGACAAGCACACGGACTCAATTTTGTGCCTTGCTGCAATCATCCCGTTAGCAAGGCTTAGTTGTGCGAGGAATGGACAAGGAATATTTTTGTCTCGACATCGAGTGACTGGTGTGATTCCGGAGCATATCATGTCTCTCATGAGTGATGATGGATGGATTCAATGTTGCACGCCTGTAACGTCACTCAACGAGAGCTTGCCCAACGTATTGGAAGAACAATGTTTCGAAAAAGGTAATGATGATATCGCGCCTTTCGTTTTTGTGAGGCAATATCAAGCCACCTCAAAATATGGTGGAGATGACGAATCTTCGAAAACACAGGGGGGACCGACTAATAAAAAGACAAGACGGCAAAGTAGTAACGCGGCTGAGCGCAGTGATAAAACTACTGTCAATATCGAACCAGTTGCACGTGTAATTAAAAACACACTGTGCGCAAGTTCGAGCAGTTTCATTCCGAATAACAAGCAAAACAGTCAAGCGACACAAACTGTCTTATTATCAATCATTCGAAGAGTGTGTTTCAATACTATTGCATCCTTTCTATCGCATGGAATATCATTTCCTTCCCCTATTGAAGATTTGAATTGGATTGGTGTGGAATCTGGAAGCGTGGACGAAGACATTTCGAAAAGTGAAGCAGTCTCTCTTTTGGCTGCTATCCTTGGAAACGCCCAGCTGTCAAAGATACACGTGAAAGAAAATTATGAAGCTATCATTACAAAAACATTCGATGTACTAGTGGATTTGACTTTAGCACAACCACAGCACCCTACAATCATCAAGAATGCATGCTGTGGTCTTGTAACAATGCAGATATCCATTCGCAAGTTTGTTAGGAAAGCAAAGAATGCTGCAAGCAGTCAGTTCGGAGAGGTTATCATGAAGGGCTCCCTCGTTCGTCTCATTAAACACATGTGCACACTTTTAGAACACCAGGACTCCTGGCTTGATTTTATTCTGATTCCAATGATCGACGGTGAGTTGCCTGTATGTGATAGCGTGTGGTTCAACGTGATGCCTGAACAGAATGTGTTGCATTTTTTCAGTGACGAGAGCTAGTGTTCTTTGTGCAGACTTGTTCCGCATTCCTAAGGCCCTACGCCGTCGGATACTTCTAGCATGTCTGAATATGAAAGGACAGCCCCCATGGCACTTGCACGCCATCACGTTTTTTATGGGGTCTGAAATAATTGATTTGATGTCGTCAAGAGAAGCCAGCCATGTTCTGTTCCTTGCTCTAAGCCATGACATTGGCAGAATGTATTCAAAAGAAACTTTAATCAGAAGAGATGTAAACCAGTTGGACCAAAAGCGCACGGAACCACTACTAATTGACATTCTTCGATGTAAGATTGCGAATAAACGTCGTTCTGATGCAAAGAACCAGAGAGAAATTTCCAATATAGAACCATTTAAAGTTCATCGCCTTTTGGCTCGAAAAATGATAGCTATCGAAAATTTCCCCGTGGACTTGGAAACCTTGCATATGTCGGCTTGGAAATGTGGGAATACACTATTGACACTTAAAATGGGATCAAGATCTTCACTTTACCGTGGGTGGGTCGAAGTCATACTTCGTTCAGCCACTTGCACTGTCAGACGACTGGTGAGGGCGGACAAAGAAATTTTTTCTCAAGATCCGGACAGTCTTTTAAAGTTTTGGGAATTGCTACAGCCTTCAGGGGAATGTAAAATTGAAGATCAAGCAAATGATATCAGTCTAGATTACAAACAAACAAAGATGCCAGAAGTTGTTAAGGAAGTCAACAAAACTTTCACCGATGCCGTGGATCTCATTGAACGGTTTGACAAACTTCTTCAGAATGATTCCCAGTCAAGTGACATAGAAATGGCTATGAACAAGAATAGTAGCTCCACCACAATCCAATCAAGATCAGACTCCACCTGCTCGAAACAGTCAGAAATCAACATCAATGCAACTCCTGTCTTCCATTTAAAAAAGCTGAAAAAGAATGTTTCTGACGGAGACATATCGACTACTTCTTTTAGCTCTAATCTGAGAAATGGAACTCGGCTTGGCAATGATGTACAATGGTGGATGCGCAAAACCTTTGGAGAATATCTTGATAGTGCTGCTTTAATACAAGAGTTAGAGGCGCTTGGGTTTTCGAGAGCGTCTCTTGGTCTTCCATCAGACCATAGCTACCCAGACTCAGCCCTCTACCATGAAAAATTGAAGCCCTGCACAATTGGATTAAACTTAACCCGAGCAATAGCCATTCTTGACAGATCAACCCCATTTCAGACACACAGAGTGTCGCTGCTATATGGCGGACCATTATCACAGAAAACCTTTCACAGAACCACACCCTCAAATATAAATGATGGCGATCAGTTCCTTCTTGCAACACAAGCTTCGTCAGACTTCTGGGCGTTTGCCAAAGAGTTAGGCGACATCGTGCCAGTACGCCATTTGAAGTACTTTTCGGGAGGCCTCGACACATCAGAGAGCTCTTCTGATGGATCGTTTGCAATTGTTTGGTTCAGTTGTAAAGAGGGGAGCAACAATGTTGATGCCCTTTCAATTGTTGATTCGATGGTGATGTTTCACACTGTCACGTGAGTTTGTTATGACTGTTTTCTTAACAGCTTGACAGCTTAAATGATTCTCTCCATGTTGGCCAATTAACTTTCATGTCACGTGTTGTATAGACTAATGCCAAACAAAATTACCAATCGGAAGCGACATGTTGGTAATGATATTGTTCACATTGTTTATGGTCTTGAGTCTGAGACACTGGATGTTGATCATGAGCGTTTCGCAATCAGTGGCCAATTTGGCTTCGTAACGATATATGTTATCCCGTTTGTCTGCATAGACATGGTCAAAATTTCGATCCACCTAAAAAATGGCTTGGATGAATCAATTTGTTCCGCGCTTTCGCATTTAGTTGGAAACCGCGTTGTTTCAAGAAAAATAAGCGCAGATGTCGTCCGTGCACTGGCGCAAGAAGCGGACTTAATTTGCTTATCTATGATCGAGGAGAAGCTTGGGCTGGTTTTGAATATTGAAGAACGATATATGAAAATCAATGATATGAATCGACATCTTATGGATTCAGTCAAAAATGGCTCATAGACACATTGTGCACTAATAAATGTCTACTGTATAATGCCCAAAGTCACCAAAAGTCAGCACTGATCACGCGCATATGCTGGAGGGGTGGACAGCTTGGATGAGCAAGGGAGGAACACAGGGCAGGACGTGGCGCTATATCCTACTCCTAAAGTTAAAGATACTCATATTATTTCATGATACGAAGAAGCGCTTGCCCAAAGTTCAAGAGAACCAAAAGAGATAGCTTCTTGGCATATTGTGGTTCTTAGACCATTTTCAGTCACCATTCCTACTTTTGGTGTTGAACTACTGTTGCTCTTAGTTCACCGAAATTGAAAGGGACAGGTCTACCTTCTCTGTGCAATCATGGTGGCAAACAGGTCAGATAAGTAAAAAAATTAGTCAACCATTTTTCTCAGTTGATCACTATTTTGCCCAAACATAGTGACTGGCTCAAGAACTGGGTTTTGGTTCCCATTTTCACTTTAACCCAGACTTACTTTACAATTCCTATGTCATATCAACCTTGCCTACACTCCTGCATCACCGCACCATCTCATATGTAAGGCCAAAAGCTTTGGAAACCAAATAATTGTAAAAAACAGCACAAGACTGTCTGTTTTCTTACGATTTGTTTTTTCTGAGAAGTCTCCATTGCGATTCCTTGAGAAGATCTTTAATTCTACAAAAACATGAGAATTATGCCAAGTTGGGGCATTTTCACCTTCCTGGAATGACTTGTTTTGGTATGAATTTAGGTGAAAGATTCTTGACAAAGATCGACTAGCATCAATTTTCTTGAATGGCTGCTCAGGTCCCTTCGGTGAACCACATTGATGCCAACCAAATTGCAAATATGACAGAAATTATGCTAGCCTTCTGCACTTCAAGGAAATCCCTGATATCGAAGAAAATACATTATGATTCGTTTAATGATTTTTCAATTCTTAAATGAATTTCTAGTAACAGGCTTAATCAAGAGCTAAATGCAATTTGGGTACTCATAATCCCAAAATCACACAAAAACAGCAAAAAGTAGTAGTGCCACAGTCTGGATGCTTGACACATTCTGCCCAAAAAATTCTGCACGAACAGATTTGTTGGAGTCATTCTGGCAAAAAGGCCATTTTCTGTCCGAACAGATTCCATGGGCAGAAAGTTGTTTGCTTTCCGCCATGTTTTTGACGTTTGACAGCCAAACAAAAATTATTTTTTCTCATAGATGACAGTCACAGTCATACTTTGGCCTCACCCTCCACATCAAAATGACAGCATCACCAATTGCATCACTTAGTTCCCTTTGCTGCATGTTTTCAAGAATCTCTGTATACCATTACTCTCCTCTCTTAATACTTCCCTAACCCAAGAGCCTCAAAAGCAGCCACATCTCCAGCTGATATATCACCATTAAGGGAGCCACACTCATGATTACCTTTGTCGTCCTACTACCAAACATCCCAATTGCAACCTCTCCTCCAAGTGATCGACGAACAATCTGACTCCTGTGCGGCTGTCTTTCTTCCAGAATGATGACAACTCAGTGGTATTGCCTCCCACTTGATCATCAAGTTGAGAACTTTGTAACCACTCTTAAGTTCAACTTGCTATTGGCTACAAAGATATCTTGGGAAGATATATCAACAGACGGATTGGTTCACAAAGGGTTTCAAGATACTTTGATAGCATTGTGGGGTGTGCTTTGACCAAAATGATCAGAGATTAAGAATCAACTGTTGTATTTACAGGCTATTCTTTACGGCCAAAAGGCTATTCAAGATTTCTGGACAGCCCATTTAGCCCTGTAGTTGGTTAACTGTCAAGCCATTAGACAGTGAAAGGGCTAAACATTGGGCTTTTACCATTATTTAAGCACGTAACCGTAAATGTAGCCCGCTGAGGTCATGCCATCATCTGTGTGCATGGTGAAACTAGGCGATATTTTTCGCCGAAGCACTATCCCATATTACCTTTAGGCAAAAAATTCCTCCACATGCAATGCGTGCATGCAGCTGAGGGGCCTCACATATACTAACATGTGGGACCAAGGACCCAAATGTTAAGTAATCCTCTCTATGGAGGACTGCTTATGTCATTTCCCCCAGACAAGAAGGATACAACAAGGACAGAATGTCCTGTGAGACATGCTAAAAAAGCCAAGAAAAGAACCTCATGTCGGTGGAGGTAAAAAATACTGCACTTATTGGCATGGCGAGTATTCATGGTATGTTAGTCCTGATGCAGGATGTTATGTAAGGTTATAGAGAAGGAGGGCATCTATCTTACTGTGTTAGGGATCAATGACTGGGAGTTGATAACTTTGCATGAAGAAATCTTATGATTTAACAAATCTATAACCATTCCACTTGAAGTAGGGTGTGAGGCTCCTAATATTGATTTACTCTGAAATATTTCCGCATTGAATCCTGACTGTGCCATTACAATGACGTAGGGTCCTTCATGTCTGCTTACTTGTGGGGAATACCATCCTTTATAAGGAGGACTTGTTGTCCTACGGTATAATCAAAATCAATAATTTTTGTACTCTTGGACATATTTTGTTCAGTTAGCATTGTCTACATACTTCCACTTTTTCCAATCATACAGATAGAATGTTGAAAAGCATGTTGGCCTAATGGTCAGTTAGGCATGACTTGGTAGATTAAAAAGATAACTGGAAGCTGATGAATAAGTGAAATTAAATGGAATTATGGTTTATTGATATTGCTAGCAAACTCACTCTCTGCTCCCCGGTCAGCCAGAGGAGTCCCCATGGACATGTAGCCCACACAACAGCTCTCTCAGAGATATTTAGATATCTCAAGATTGTGACCCTTACATACCAAAAGTGTATATGTACTACATATGCTTCTAACATACCGCAGACATGCCAGTCTACAGCATAAACACATATATCTTGGACAGGTATTCAGCAAAAGGTACCACTCCAAGTGCGCACAAATTATCTTGAACCACTCGTTTAGACTTAGCACTCCTAACATTTTATTCATAAGGATGCTCATAAGAAAATTTCATTATACACAAAATCACCAGATATTGTGTATGCCCCCTGTTCATAAGCTATATGAAAGTCTGATGTAGAAGTATTTCGCTAGCTTATTTACCATGCAATGCCAAAAGAAAATTTTCGAGTGGGAGTGCATTTTAGTAGGAGTATATGTGAATATTTCCTCTGTTCCAAAATAATATTTATATGCTGTTATATCAACCCTAACCCTGATCCTAAAACTAATTCTAATCCGTTATTTTTTTAGTTACCCATGCTCTCTACTTTGCATGCTAACATTGAAACCAAAGCAACAAAACTATATCAAC
>JALLPC010000829.1:0-11252 GCA_036940045.1 Stephanocyclus meneghinianus | reverse complement strand
TTTCCAACTCTATCTCCAATTCTACTACCGTGCTTGCATCAGAGGGCTTATTAGCCTTCTTGGCTTTTTTGATAAACTCCCATGCTAATCCACTGTGATAATCATCACTTTTGGCCTTTCCCAGGAGTGCCAGCCCATGGCTCCTTCTTTGACAGCAATAATTGCACACAATTTTATTGGACTTGTACAGGTCAATCAGAGCCAGATCACTTGCCTTCTTGACATCCACACCTCAAACTCCAACCAAGATGGGCAGTTACTTATCAAAATGTGATACAATGCATCTCCAATGCCAACAAACTTAGCCTACACTTTGATCTTGTCGATCTACACTCTGAAACTCTCTGCTGTCGTGCCCAGATCTCCACATTGAACTTGTAGATTGTGGACCCCCATGTTTCTCATTCTAAAGATCTTAGAATCTTTCAGAGTCTCTAAAAAGACAATAATGTTCTTAAGAGAAAGTACGGCAAGGGCATGCCTGTGCATTGACTGTTAAGGATAGATTTATAATTTTTAACTCTACAATTTCTTCATGCAATCCTATTTTTTATTCAACTAATTTAAAGACACTTCAAGTGGGTCTAGCATTGTAATTATAGTTAGAGAACCTTGGAAAATGAGTGCAACATAATGTCGACCAGTGTTGGTAGTAAAAGATGCATGGGAAGAAGATGCACCGAGCAAGGAGCTAGTACATTACATCCCAATGGCTGATGGGAAAGAAAGAAAGGTGGTTAACTTCATTCCCATTGATGACAGAACTCAAGGAGTTGAGCATCTTTTGATGCAGACAAGATTAGTTCGGGCATCACATCAAAGAGTGCAACCTAAAAGGCAAGGAACTCTTTGTTGAGTTCACTTAATGTCTTGGAGGTTCTACATTGAGTTATTGGCAACATATCCTCAAGGATTATCCGGATGATACAGATCAAGTAACAGCCAGTTTCATTCCAGCATTTGCAAAACTATGCAATAAGGTATGTGGAGGCAAGAACATGGTGGATATACAGTTCCATTTCCTTCAGCACAAGATGAAGAAGCCCAAGAGTATGACACTGAGAGAGTTTCTCAATCGGTTCATTGAGATTGCTGATTGTTCTGAGATGCTTGAAGGTCAAGCTAGGAGTCCAAACAACATTGAGAAGAAGACGTGGTTCTTCAACGCCTTTCCTTCATTGTATCATGGATAATTTCAGAAGGCTGGATTGAAGGTTGATGATAAGTTGATGGAAGAAGTGATGGAGTACTTCCAGGCTCTACATGACTTTGAGATGGAGAATGGTCAGTTGATCCGGCAGACCAACAAGTGCAAGCAAGAAGATGAGGACGGGTTTCATACATCAAACAAACAGCAATAAGGTTGGGATCAATGTCAGCAATGCCAAAATAACAACATAAATCGTTGTCAAAGCAATAGTGATAGTGGACATTGATCTAGGCATTCACATCTGTCCCATAGATGGGGTGAATGTTGAAACAATCCCGACTGGTGGAACTTTTGTCCTCAGCAGGGATTCAACAACTCCTGTTGTGATGGTGGCAGAGGCAATCATAACAATGGGCATGGATCTGATAGATCTGGCAACAAAAGTAATTCTGGGTGCAAAGATCAAGGTGATGTCCATTATTACGAGGAGCATTGATCAGATAATCAAAGCAACAACAATTCCAATGTAGTAGTAAGCAGCGATTGTCTAGTGATGATGATAATGACTCGATATTGAGTGTACATCATATAGATATAGACAAAAAGATTCATAGTGAGTGCAGAATGAGTCACATACTCTCTCTTCAATAAAGAATGAGATGAGATGCATAAGATGTGCTCTGATCGGGCCGATGAGCAATCAGAGTCAAATTTGATTGATTGTTGCACAGCAGTAGCAGCTGGGTATGATGAATTTGACCAGCTAAGCACAAATGATTCTGGATCCAATGAAATTCAGCAAAATAAAATAGAAGCTGATTGCACATACGATGATGAAGTATACCGGACATCTATTGCAAATAATATGTCTATTGCAAATGATGCAGACAAATTTGCAAACCCATCGATGGATATTGATGACAAATCCTTTTGCATATCGGTACCTGAGTTAACTACTTGATGTGAAAATGATGTTAAGAGCAGTGCTTCGATAATGGACCAGGACACTGATATTCATAATGAAGTTTGGGATATGTACCAGACTGACATCAAATATCATATTCCAGATCCAAAGGTGCATTCACAAAACACTCAAATTACTATCTTGATAGCTGAGAGTATTTGTTGATGCAAATCACGCAAGCCCTTAAAGATACTATTTAATTTGGGTTCTTCCAAATCATTAATTAGCCGCTTGGTGATTCCAAAAGCAGCTGTACCAAAGTGCCTATTGAGTGATTTCTATTGCAATACTATTGAAAGTGACAGAAGTAGTCACACTCAGTGATGTAAGATTACCTGAGTTCAATAAGAATTGAAAAATAGCAGGCTGGAAAGCCTTGGTCTATGATGCACCAATATCATATGACATGATACTTTGTAATGACTTCTTGGAGCTAACTGAGATGAAGTTTGACCATGAAGCCAAAACAATCTCATAGTTTGGCAATACAGTGCCATTTCACAATCCAAGAGATTTCACACCTGATAACTTTGGCAACTTGATTGAATAATTTGCAATACAAGTAGTGACAACTGGAATCATATGTCACACAGATTTTAGATGCTAAGTATGAGAACCTTGACATCAATGAGTTTATTAGTACTCAAACTCATTCGGATTAAGCTCAGAAGCAAGATTTGCAAGAGCTATTAAAGAAGCACAAGAAACTATTCAATGGTACACTGGGCATGTATCCACACAAGAAAGTACATATTGAATTGACTGAGGAGGCAAAACCAGTACATTCTTAAGCATATCTAATACTGAAAATTCATTACAAGACATTCAAAAAAGAACATGATTATCTCATCCGGATTGGTGTTCTTGAGCCAGTTTGGTTGAGTGAATGGGCTTCACCAACCTTCATCATACCCAAAAAGGATGGTCAAGTCCAATGGGTTAGTGATTTGATGGCTCTAAACAAGCTGATATGGAGATGTCAGTGCCCTCTACCAATCATTAATAATATCCTTTGCCAAAGGACAGGGCACAAGTACTTCATGAAATTGGATATTTCAATGCAGTACTACACCTTTGAATTGGATGATGAGTCTGTGGACTTGTGTACCATAGTCACTCCATTTGGATGATTGCCAATGGGTTTGACACGCTCACCAGATATTAAACAAGAGGTTATGGAAACAATTTTTTTAGAATATTGAAGACTCAGAGGAGTACCTTAATGACATTGGTGCCTTCTCCAAGAGTTGGAAAGAGCACATGAGCTATTAGATAAGACATTGACTTGGTTGGAAGATAACGGATTCACCATCAATCCTCTTAAGTGCAAGTGGGCTGTACAAGAGATGGATTGGCTTGGCTATTGGCTCATGCCAAATGGTCTCAAGCCATGGCAAAAGAAAATAGATGCCATTGCAAAGTTGGAGCCACCAACAAATTTAAAGCAGCTGTGAAGTTTGATTGGAGCTGTGAATTGTTATGAAGATATTTAGCCTCATTGAGCACATATCTTAACACCTCTTACCTCTGAGATGGGCAAGAAGAAGTTCAAATGGACACTGGCAATTCAAAAGCATTCAATAAGCCCAAGGCAATGATGACAATTGATGCACTTGTGACATATCCAGATCATAATCTATCATTTGACATTTACAGATGCTTCCAAATATGAGGTGGTTGCTGTCATCATGCAAAATGGCAGGCAGGTTGCATATTACAGTAAGAAATTTAATGGGGCACAAACAAACTACACAACAATGGAGAAAGAATTACTTTCTGTTGTTATGATTCTCAAAGAGTATCATTCAATGCTATTGGGTGCAAAGATAACAACCCACACAGATCACAAAAACTTAACCTTTCACGGGTTGATGTCTCTGGAAGTACTTGGATGGAGATCCTTTCTAGAAGAATACAACATTATTCTTGACTATGTTAAAGGGCCAGAAAATGTACTTGCTGATGCATATTCTTGTGTACCACATGCAGAAAGCATGGTGGGGAAGAATATGCCCAACAATGATGATGTCATTGAAGAGCATTACTTGGATTGTTTTTATTCTGTACTTGATGAGCCAGAATTATTTGACTTCTTGCTTAGTTTGCCTGAGTTGAAAGAGCTGACACAAAATCCATTGAATATGGAATGGATTAGTGAAAGGCAGCGGGTAGATGCAACATTATTGGCTCAAGCAGCTACAAATACAGAGAGGTATGTGTACAAGACTTTCAAAGATGATTTGCAAATCTTGTGCTATGTAAAACTTGGAGATGATGCTGAGACACAATGAAGAATTGCATTAGCACAAGACATGGTTCAAGTAACAATTTGATGGTTTCATGAAGTGCTTGGTCATCCTGGTACCAAACGGATGTGCCTGATGTTACAAGCTTGATAATATTATTCCGAGCTGTGCCAATACATTGACAATTATGCATGTGATGCATGTCAGTGGCACAAGCTCTCAGGACCTGTTCGAGACTTGTTGGCTGAGAGATCGATTAGTGAGCTGCTGTGGCAAGATGTAGCTGGTGATTTGATTGGTCTGTGCAAGATTCCAATCAATAATCAAGTATATGAGGTCAATGAATTGACATGAATTAATAAAATTACAAATCTTATGGAGCTAGTATGAATTGACAACAAAAAATCAGCACGCGTTTGTGAGAAATTTGAGCACTGTTAGTTAGCAAGATATCCAAGGCCAAGTAATTGTATCCATGATAATGGAGGTGAATTTACTGGCTTTGAATTTCAAGAGTTGCTTGAAACATTTGGCATTAAAGATGCACCAACTACAAACAAAAATCAAACAGCCAATGCCATTTTTGAACAAATGCACCAAACAGTGGCAATATTTTACAAACTATGATTCACACTAATCCTTCACATAATGTTACAGAAGCACAAAATCTAATGGATAGTGCATTGGCTACTGCAATGCATGCCATGAGATCCAGTGTTGCAACTACATTAGGAGGTGCATCTGGAGCATTAGTATTTGGAGGGGATATGCTCTTGAACATTCCATTGATGGCTGATTGGCATCTCATTGCACGTAACCATGAACAACTCCTAAATGAGAGTCTATGTTGTCAGAATCTCAGTAGAAGAAAGCAGGACTATGTCATGGGTCAAAAAGTATTGATGATGATACATGACCCAATGAATCTTGGTGAGAGGACTGAAGGTCCATATACCATTACAACTGTACATGTAAATGGTACAGTGTCTATTGAACTTAGCCCTGGTATTATTGAGAGGATCAACATTAGAAGAATTTTTCCTTACAGGGGTTAACTGCATGATCTCAGTACATGGGTGTACTTTGATCATGTTGGGGAAGAATGTTATGTCCAGATCTCCACATTGGCTTGTAGAATGTAGACCCCATGGTTCTCATTCTAAAGATCTTAGAATCTTGCAAAGTCTCAAAAAGACAATAATGTTCTTAAGAGAAAGTACGGCAGGAACATGCCTATAGATTGACTGTTAAGGATAAATTCATATTTTTTAACTCTACAACCTCTTCACACAATCCTATTTTATTCAACTAATTTAATGCTTCAAGTGGGTCTAGCATCTGCCTTTCAACCTCAATATGGAATCTTATTAAGGCTACTATTTGATATTGTTTGATATTTGATAAGATCTCAATCGACTTTGCTTTGTGACTCCCTCGTGTTATTTTCAAGTATGTTGGAAGTCATCTTGCTTTGTAGTCAACAATCTAGGGTTCAGTTAACATTCAAGTCAACACTCAATTTGTAGTTGAACCAAATCTTAATTAATAATCTGTATTCTAGCAAGTAGGCTTGTTTTAGTCTTTTGCTACTGTCTAGTTTCAGTCTTGACACCAAACATTTTATTTAGAGCCATGAGAGAAATAGTCAACACAAAAATCAATTTTATTTTCCCCTTTATGCCTGTCCTCTCCTGTCATTTTATGTAACTGTCTTGTTTAAACTACAACTAAACCTAGCCATCAAATAGTGTTCAATAGGAATGGAATATATCAAGATGATCAGAAGATGAATTCTGACAACAATCATGCAATGATTTGCTATTCAATAACTTTACCCATGAATCTGATAAAGTGTCAGGGCAATAAAGACAGGTCGGATTCTGACTTCTGGTTATGAAAATAAATGGGTTTTAAAGTACTCCAAGTCAATGGAACTCATCTGATGGAGACTTGAGACCTGAGAAACTCCTATGGAAGGTTTTGTTCTAAAGTAGTTTTTTGTCTCATATTAATAATTGATACTGCGGCTTAGATTCGTCATTGATTTCCCAGGCTAAAGCTGAATTGGCAAGCAATAACCATATCAACTTGAATGTATATATCCAGTTCAGTTTTGATTGCTTGGGTGTATTTGGCAATTATATCTTTTTTGGATTTTAAAGACAACAGTTGACCAGATTCCTTGATTTCCAGTTTGGATGGCATGTTTCATGTTCATCACAATTGCCCTTGCATATTACTGTTGATCTTTTCTTTGGTTGACATGTGATTGGGGAGATAAAATCTTAATATGGAGGATTGGTTGTCTTGTATCAGATTCAAAAAGAGTAACGTAATTCATCAGAGGTGGGTTGAAGTACAGCTGAAGTTAGAAACTATGGATAAATATTCATGATGTGACAAGTTAAAGTTTGGAGTCTCATTTTGTTCATAATTTTGCTTTTGCTATTGACATTTTGCTAACAGTGTAGCTTGTAGAATTACTGCAGCTACTCTGCTTTCAACAAATAGTAAACAGCACAAGAGTAAATAATCATTGCAGTGAATAAATTCAGTAAAAGTTTATGCTATATAATTATCTAGAATGGAAAGTTTCAATCATTATCTTACTGAGAAATCATCATTTTAATAATACCTTGACGGAATCAATCATCAAAGATGACACTGAGCTTCTGCCTGGATTCTGTGGTTTCATATTTTGTGAGAGACATATTGCAATATTCACACCAATTTTGCATTAGAATATTAATAAATATTGATTGCAAGACAATATCAAAATTTGTTGTAGTTTCTTTCAAAGTAGGAAGACAATACATCATCATCAATGATCTCAAACAATTCAATCTTATTCTTTCACCAATCCATGACAATAGTGAATGTGTTGATAATGTGCATCTAATAATCAATTCACGATCCTTTACAAGATTGTAGTCACCTGATAGGGAAAATTGTATAAATATTCCACCTCAAAATCCAATGAAAATACTACATTCATCAACGTTTGACCTTGACTTGAATATTTTGACTGGAGTGATACCTAACATCATTGGTGAAAACTAGAAATGCTTCTCATTTATTCACACAATCAGTAAGCCTTGATGCTCATCAGTCTCAAAGGAACATTTGTTTTTGGGAATCCCAAGTTGTGACTACATTTATGATGAAGTTAGGTATACACCAATCAAGCACTTTGGATTAGTATCAAGTCAGTTTGACAAGCAAAATATCATCAGAAACTGTACTCCAAGCAAACAAAATACCTTCTAAAAAATAATCTCTTGGCAACTACAAATAACCCAATCCACATTGTTTCAAAACACTCAGCAACACTGGCACTACAATGTAAAGGGTATTCTTTTGTGTTTTATACATTTTTTGGTCTCAGTTACAGTCGAAATTTTTGCCAGGCCACTTCTTTTGTTGCTCTCCATGTCAATTTCTTGTTCAATTATTGTATCCTTGAATCAATGTTTTTTCATATCTTGATCTCAGCTTTCCTACACTATTTCTGGGTCTCTAGATTCTGTGTTGTTGGGAAAAACATCTAGTTAAGAGCCAGTACCCTGTTGCTGCTGCTTCCTAAAAGCTGGGTACTTGAGAGAAGATAATTGTTTGGCATCTAAAAACAATGCATGATGTCTAGACAACACAAAGACAATACAAATCACTTTTGGACAATAAGTGCTGAAATTTACCATTTTTTGTTTTAAAGAATGTTGGCGAAGTTATTTTCTTTGAATATCAAGTACAGTAAAGGTTGGTTGAAGGTGTGGTTGAAAAAGAAAGCATGGTGAAAGCAAGGGAATAAAAATGTTTGGCCGAGTGCTTCATCAGTCAGGGTTGGCAAACATTTTGAAATGCATGAAGGGCATACAAACAACAAATTATGGATGCAAAAAGTTATATCTGCCTGCATGATGTCTGGGGTATAGCAGCATATGAATGATATTTGGTAGCATCACTAGAACTAAATGATAACCCATCAGAGATCAAATGAGGGCAACTTTCCAAACCAACCCCTTCTATACCAGTCATGAGCTGTCAAGAACCCTACAAAGCCTAAACATTTCTTTGGCAATGAAAAACTTGAAATATATATTGTACTGGACACTTAACTATTGAAAATGTGACATCATTCTCCTTCAGCCAGTCTCCAACTGTCAACAACCTTAGAAAGCTTTAAAAGGCTAAACCAATCACCGATTATTGACCATTCAAAACTATACCTTAGTTTTTTATCAATCAGAGGGGGTGTTTGTTGATCATCTTGCTTCCAGTTGTCTGAAAAATGGTTACTGACCAGCTGGCTGCTTTCTCTCTTATGAAGCCCAATTCATGTCCATCTTGTTTTTGTTTGGAACTCATCTACAAACTAGCAGAAAGAAGATGTTGTGAGTGTCAGTATTAATATATCTGTCTATCCAAGTCTGAGAGCTGACGGCACGAGATTTATGTGTGCTTCTGAAGCGTTGAAAGACGGTCGAGCTCAATAAGACAATAAAAAATAATGGCGTGGCATGTGCAGGAGTGCTTGACTCCATGCAAATATTCAATATATGTGGGTCAAGCAATTTCAGGAGGCATTGAATTACGAAGAGGGATCAACTTGAGTGTTTGAAGGAATATTTGTGAAGTACGGAAGCCCCAAGGCAGGAAAATAAATTAAAACCTATCTTCTGATTCATTATCCATAATCAGTAGTCTGTCTACCCCGACAACGTAATTTACACGACTTCCATGTTCTAATCCATCTTAAATATTCCTAGAACTAGTTCAACGAGAGGATGCTCCCTCCAGAGTCATGTTGTTTTCGTCGGAAACCTGTCCTCCATCGTCCTGTGACATATCATTGTTGATGTTAAAAATCTTTCGAATTTCGTCAGGCGACTTGCCCTGTATCGCATTTGCATTTTCGTTTTATCAAGCAAAAGGGTAACATGAAAAGGGAATCATGAGGTATCATTCTGAGAAGTACGTGTGTAGCTTTGAATATGAAACATTGCACACCAGCCACGCGAATGTCATTCTTCATGTTATTTAGACTAAGATACGTCCACAGAGACGATGTGCCCAGGGGCAATCTAGTCCAACCTTACCTTGATATAAATAGAAACAGCCAAACAAGTCAAATCTAGCAAGGGCTTAATATCCATGAAGTTCGCCGCTGTTACCAGTTCAAAGAGCATCGCTTGGTCAACTTCAACGAAGCGAGCATAAAAATCTTGAACGATTTCATCGATGACGATGGATGCAAGGGGGGTGGTTATGGGTTTCACTTTATCGTATTGTGTAGAGGCGGTGATTCATGGAGTGTAGAGGACGGAGAGATGAGAATTAGAATGTGGGGCCAGAAATCATGTTTGGCCCGTGACTATTGAAAATCGTAACAATGTTCATCAAATACCGTACACGAAATTTACTCAACTGGGCTCATCCTTATAATGAGTACAAAACTCAACAACCTTGGCCAACACCGAAGCCTTTACATTCGGCAATGGAATTTCGACGGCGTCATCGTCGTGGTCGTCGTCGTTGTCGTCATCGTGTTCTTCTTCTCCCAGGGTGGTTACTACGAGATTGGAGAGTTTGACTACTTCAAAAGGGACTTTGAAGATTTCGCCTTCTTTACTGATCTGTATGTTTGGTTTGTTCATAATAAAGGAAGCGGAAAATGAATGAATTGTTCTCAGATAGAAAATGCATACCACAACAGAGACCGAGAAGGCTATGGATGCATAAACTCAACGGGATCGTTTTTCCCGATGAAGCAAGAGGCAATAGGGACAAGAGAGAAGAGGCATTTCGATAAAAATCAATTGCACATAATGTAACGAACCCATGGACATTTGTCTCTGTCTTAGTGACTTGACACCGACAAAATTATTAAGGTGGAAACGATGGACACTTCGCGTGTGTGAATTCTTCGTCGAACATTGAATGCCGAACTAGGTACTCTCGCGATTACATCATACAGCATGTCATACCAACAAATCAGGCGCACTATACAAAATTCATACCTCAATTGAAACAACTTCAACTAGACTTTTCTGATGAGCAACAAGATACGCGAACCCCATTTCTGCCCCATCACCATTGAGGTTCGAACGAGATGACAAATGAAACAGATAGGCCAGGGCAGACAGAGGTTTACTAGATATCGCGAGAAGCACTCACCAACTTGATAGTTCGGACTGAGTTGTCTTGCTCCATTTTACAGATCGATCGAGCGCTGGCGTTCGTTTTCTTTGTTGGTGTGGGATGCAAGCACATGAAACGATCTGCACACACCACAGTGGAGACAGGATTTTTTCTGTGAGACATCTCCGCGGGCAAACACGCACACATTGCTGGAGGAGCTTGATGAGCATGATGTTTCCAATGAATTTGGATAAATACAACATATCGGACACATCACAGGTGTGTATCAGAAACTGTGATCATATCTGATTTGGGCGCTACCCCCAGAACAACCGATATTTACCTACTATATGTAGAAAATGTCCCACATAAAACAGAGTAAAACCTACGAGATTGAAAGGTCTAACAAAAAATTAAAATAACTAGAGGGATAATTTTTTTCGCTAAGACATTTTTATCTCTAAATGACAGGTAGTGACAGTTTAACAAGTCAAATGCTAGGAACAACATAATTTCACTCAGAGCTCACATATTTTTTCAATTAAATAGATCAGGTCTGTTCTTATTTTTACTTTGAGTGTTATGGCAAAATAAAGTACAACTTAACAGTTCACCCAACAATCAACTAGGCAAAAAGTGAGACGTGATAGCACACTTTTAGAGAACAAAAACTGGATATGGGAAAAAAGAGAGCCATGACACAATCCATATACAACCAGAAAAGAGATCCCACCCCCAAGGGCATAAATCATTG
>JALLPC010000828.1:0-11257 GCA_036940045.1 Stephanocyclus meneghinianus | reverse complement strand
TTCCTGATGCGGCTGCTGGAAAATAGTCGCTTTGGTGGCAGTCTGCAATGGCTGGGATGCATGGGAGCGGCTGCCAGGAAAGCCAAAAATTCATCTGGTGCCATCTCCGGCAGATGCAACAATCCACCAAACCTAAGAATTAGTTAGCATAATTACATTTTAACTATTATTTATTCAGTTTCTTTTATTTAATGTAAAACTAAATTGTTTACATGCTCAAAACTTTAAATGTGCTCTCTCATCACAGAGAAGAAAACAAGTGGCGAGTTTGTCCGGTGCCATTTTTGGCAGACACTACAATCAACAATACACAGGAGCCATATGACGTCCTCACCAACAGCAGTGTGTTGCTGCAACTATAGCGGTGCTTACCACATGTGCATCCATTATTTGTTGCAAAGGTGCTATCACCTGCAACAAGCTGCTCCGGTGGTTGGAAAGATGATAGAAACATCATTATTATTGTAGTCTACATGAAAAAAATACTATGTAAACAAGTAAACCCATGAAAAAAGCTAGGTGATATGCTGTGAATAACATGGCAATCAGCCCTAACTTTGGGACCAATAGGAATTACTGGAAGCCCAACATATGGGCAGATTGGTCATGCAATGGAGAAACTATTCGGATTGCATCTAGGCGGAAAAAGTAAGTTTATGGGCTCAAAAACAAGAATGTTTGTAAAATCGGCAAAATTTAGTTATGTGAGGCCATCTCTAGTGTGTGGACTACGTACTGTAAATTATGGTAAGACAGGATTACAAAAAGATTCTTCCACTGGCCTGGAAAAAAACTAAAATGTTAGTAAAATCAGTGAGATTTTGTTAAGTGTGGCCTTCTCAAGGGTGTGGCCTATTCACCATAAAATATGGTAGACTCATAGTACATGGTTTCATGAAATCTCATGCGACACTGCATGGCCATTTTCTTATTTGTGTAGATATCATACTGTAGTAGTGTAGCTGAGTACATAAGTTTGGTCTGTGCTGGTGGTCTTCCCGATTGGTCATTGGTTTGGTGAGAGTTTGGCAAACTTCACAACGAGGAAAGGGTAAAATGTGAATGTTAAAAATCTTCCTCTATAACAAACATCTTTATATGTTAAAAATTAACGTCTTTGTAGGAACTTTCATTTTTTAAATTGAACTTTTAAATTTCATTACCCCTATTAGAAGCTTCGAAAGTCATCGAGGGACACAGTTGAACCGTGCATGTGTTAGGCCAAAAGCTTGGTAAAATTCTTTTCCTCAGCGTTTGAAAAAATAAAAACTAAAATTGTAAAAGATTGACATTTTACTGCGAGAAATCATTCTTTCAAGAAACGTAGGAGAACGAATTTCTTCCAAGGAAAATGCCCGAATCTCGTGAGATCGGAATCAGTTACTATTCACTTGGGAAGAATTCTTCCTCATACTAATTCCAATTAGAGTCTTTTGACGGTTTAGAAATGAAACCTTCATAGCCGAGAATTTAATTCCCTCTAATCAAAAAGTGAAATCCAATGTCGAACAACACGAAAATGTTGCCAAACCCCGCCAAAACCCATATGGTACTGTCGTGTAGTGTGCAACTTCTTGAACAAAAAAATATCAATCTTTGCTATGAGGCTATATGGTATGATGTATTTTTCATTTTTCATTTTTCATGTATCATCTTTTTTTCATATTTAATTCCTTTTATCATTTTTTTTCTTTTTCCATGTAATAGAACTTTACCAAAATTTTGGCCTAACACATGTCCTCAACGAACAATATTTTTTGTCGCGCTGTCAGAACCACAATCAGCCCATCTGCCCGACCGACGCCATCTCTCTGTATCCCCTGCCAGTACGATCAACACCCCTTCCGACCATGTCCTCCGATGAATACAACGACGACGATGAAGACTACGAGTACGAATACACTGACGACGACGACGACGACGACGACAACCCGCCCTCAGACGAAGATGTCACCATGACAATTGCCACCCACGACGAGGACGACGAGTTGGACCGCAAACCCTCCTCTAAGAAAAAGAGGGAGTTGGGCGGGGGATCGAATAAACGTCGATCGAATTCCAGCGGAAGGTCGGACAATCCAAATGCTGCTCCAATGGGCGGCGGGAAGTTGGATACTTTGGATGTTGGGGGTGAGTCGAATCTTCATTCCAGTGGAAGTCGTGCGAGATCAATTGCAGGCGCGGATTTTTGTTGGAGATGCATATTGGAAGGTGTCTTTGGCCATTGTTTTCTTGAGAGATCAGGACAACAGGACCGCGATAGAGATTTCAATTTATTTTCTGTGATTTTTGATTTTCGACTGTCGTGATGAGTATGGTAATTCGGACTAGTTTTCTCACCGCCCCCTCGCTCTTTCCGTTGGCCGTTCGGAATCCACCGTAATCTCACTACATATTCAACGCTCTCCTTGCTCCTAATGTGTTCCCACCTCAGATGGCTCGTTCATCCGCATGCTCCCCGCCAGCGAGCTGAAACCCATCATGGCAGCCCAAATCCGGGAAGTCGTGGACGTCCTCAAAGTCCCCCCCTCCGCCGCCTCCATCCTCATGCGCGAACACAAATGGGCCAAAGAACGACTCTTCCAGGCATTCTTCGACCACCCAGAAAAAGTTCAGGAGAGATGCGGTGTCAAGGCCCGCTGCTCGTGCTGCGTGGGGGGAGATGATAAGGTTGCCAAGACGAGTGCCAAGAATCGAGCCACGAGGTCTGCTTCCAAACGCAAACACTGTGAGATTTNAAGCGAGTCACGAGGTCTGCTTGCAACCGCAAACACTGTGAGATTTGCATGGACGATGACGGATTCGACCCCGATGAAATGATCTCTATGCCGTGTGGACACGAATTCTGCGAAACGTGCTGGTATGGATTCATACACAATGCACTCGATAAGGGACCTCTCTGTGTTCGTGAAACTTGCCCCCAGGCGGGGTGCAATGAGCTTATCACGGAGGAAGAAGTAGCCAGGGCGGCGCCCGACCTCCTTCCCAAGTTTGAGACCTATCAGCTCCGTTCCTTCGTGGAGACTTATGGGATGACACGTTGGTGTCCTGGCCCCGGCTGTGAACAAGTTGCCGTAGCCCGTGGATCGGGAGGAGTCTTTGCCGATGCAGGGGGAGTGGCCCGTTGCGATAAATGCACAACCTCCTTCTGCCTCAAGTGTGGCGAGGAACCTCACGCTCCAATTAACTGCAGAGAACTGGCACTCTGGCAAGAAAAATGCCGCAACGAAAGCGAAACCGCCAATTGGATCCTTGCTAATACCAAACCTTGCCCCAAATGCTCTTCCCGTATCGAGAAAAATCAAGGCTGCAACCACATGACTTGCTCTAGTTGCAAATTCGAATTCTGCTGGATCTGCATGGGAGACTGGGGGCAACACGGAGCCAACACAGGAGGGTACTACAAGTGTAACAAGTACGATCCCAACTCCTCCAATGAAAATGATCAATCGGATGCGGCCAAGGCGAAGCGCGAATTAGATCGCTATCTCCACTACTACAAACGATTCCATGGGCATTCTCAGGCGCAAGAATTCGCGAAAAAGAGTTTGAAAGAGACGGAGGCGAGAATGGTAGCCCTTCAGGAACAAAATGTTGACACTGTCTGGACTGACGTGGAATTCCTCAAAACAGCGAACGAGCAATTGGTCGAATGCAGAAAGGTGCTTAAGTATACCTATGCCTTTGCGTACTATTTGCAAGATGCAGATAAAAGGAGTAGATTTGAATTTCATCAGGAGATGTTGGAGAAATTTACTGAGAGTCTGAGTGAGCTTAGTGAGAAGCCTTTGCATGAGATGAATAGGACAGAGGTTGTGAATCAAGTGAGTATGTTGCTGACTGATTAATGATGGAGATGTGTGGCTAGAAATAATTGATTGTTTCATTCGTCTCACCCCTATTTTTCCTGTATCATGTCAAGACTCGCGTGGTCGACAGGTTCATGACCAATATCTTGAAATATGTCGATGACGGGATGGAAGATTGAGTAGGCAAGGAGAGTGATGTCGGAAAGTTTCTGACATCTCTATTGTATTGCCATAAATATGGGGGAGAGGACGTTATTTCAAAGCTAAGGAATGGGATGTTTTGAATATAGAAAACTAGTTAGTGTGACTTTTAGTATATGCACTCCAATGATAATAATGAGTTCAAGAGAGCCAAATTCATTTCGCTAATTGGTAGTCTGCTTCTTTCCCTTGACGCAAATTTAGAAATCACTTTCCTGTCAAATTTTGCTCATGAGCCATGGTGCTCCTTTCAACGAACTGCTATCATCACAGCGTGTAAACGACGTCGACAACCTAGTTTTTGACATTCATACACACAAATAATACTCCATGATTAGAGGTCATTATTTTTTAACTCTGTTCCAATTATTTTCAACATCATTTTTCTCAAAGTCTGTACAGTAACGAAACACCAACTTCATTTCCCGAAATAAGTCTGCTTCTTTCCTTTAAATGCGAATTTTGATAGAACTCTCTTGTGAAATTTTGGCTTGTGAGTCACAAGTGCTCCTCGCAATGATCGGCTATCTGTTGCTGACGGAGAAAACGAACAGCTGTGTTGGGCGAAAACGTAAGAATGACCTTTCAATAGGTGCCTGTCGTCATCTTGAGTAGCGAAAGACTCTACTTTTTCAATCTTTTCATAATTAGATAAATCACCATAACCACCCTCGTCGTACGATTCGGTTTTACCGAAAGATAAACGCATGCCCTTGGGATTTTTCCACTGTGGAAATATCTTGTTCGGGGTTGCACCGTGAGAAAACCTCATCCTGCTAATCGCGGCGCGTGTTGCCATTGGACTCTCCGTCTCTTTCACCAGACCGACAAGCTCGTCAGAATCTTGCATCGTAGAATAGGTCAAAGACGGTAGAAACTGTGGGCATCGATGCTCTTCCGTGAGCTTTTGTTCTCGCCTTGGCTTGTCCGCAGACAATGCTTTGGTATCCTTTAGAGGACTCTTATGAAGACCATACTTCTTTTCCTTCAACGAGCCCATTCCAGACTTGATGGATGCACTATCCCCAAGCAAAAACTGATTATCGCTGTCTCGATCAGTCAAAGAGCTCTCTTGGGAGAGTGTACCATTCCCGAGAGTGCCAAAAACCTTTGGCGGCGAGATTGTCCCACTCCTGAAAATGTCGTTGATTGATGTCGTCGTTTCGTTGTTTTTGTTACGATCTTCACGTGACCTGTGTTGAATTTCGCTCTCAAATGACAGTGTTGATTCGTCTTTCAAATTTAGGAATGGATTCTTATGATGAGCATGAGGAGTGTAGTTCCCTGTATCAACACGAAGCTCAGGTTTTATCCTCTTCACTATGCTCGTCTCCTGCGGTGGGCTCAAATGTAATCCTTCATCAGTCCACAAGGTACCACATGCTGACTTGTCATTAATCACACTGCTAAAAATATCACCATCCACCCTTAGAGAGTCACTGAATACCTCAAACAGCTTTTCCGCGTCTTCGTCGTTGCGAGGCGCTACTTCAGCTTCATCTTTACAGTCAGATATCCCAGCTTCGTATGTGTGATGACTTAGGTCACCCTCTACCCCACCGTTCTCCTCTTTCATCTCAGTCACACATTCCTCTACTTTTGTCAGCGACACCTCATCTCTATTCATTTTTGATCTCTCCAAAAGTCGATTCACTTTTTCTAAACTCTGCGCCAACTTTTCTTTGCGTTGGAGGAATCGGAATTCTGCCCGCGACACTGGCGTGTCGGGTTCGCCGGAGAAGGGAGAAAAAGTGTTGGTAGTACTTTCGCTTTCATCATATCGATTCGAGTCATTGCTGTTTCCCACGGCTTTTAAGCGGTTCTCCCTTGTCTCTTCTACAGAGATACTATCACTGGCGACAGGCACATCACTTGATGGCGAAAACAAGCGAATTTGCGAAGGCACAGCTCCGTCCCTACCAATATCATCATCCCTGCATTCATCTCTCTCTTGTCTCAATTTCGTTTTCTCACCCGACCCCTTCTTTGCCGAGTTCATAATCTCGATGCTCTTGACCAAACTACAATAACTTCGACTCACAACAGGCCTGACGGTATTGAATGCCCTCGCCACTCCGCATTGAGGACAGGGTACCATCGTAAGCAATGGAGAGCAGTCACTAAATACGCATTCGTAGCAGACAATATGATCACAGGCAAAAGAATGGAGAGGCTGTCGATTGTGGCTCTTCTCATTGTCATTGGTGAATTCTTTCTGGCAACAGGGACATTTGAGGAACTTCGTTAGACCCAAGCTTGCAATAGAGTTATCAGGAGAGGGAGCAGCAGCAGACGGATTGCCACCTCGGGGCGGTTTGGGCGACATGACTGTGCTGACTCGAATGTTTTTCTTCTCACGACGTACAGGCGATGCCGTGGCGTATACCGGAGTGGGAGGAGGAGACATTCCCAACAGCAATCGGCACTCGGCCAGAGTCGAAGCGACTAAATCGGATGGATCGGGATCCTCTCGACTGTCATAGCTGTAAGGATTGTCGTGTGCATATTTCTTCAAATCATAGGAAGGTTCGTCGGTGTTGGCCTCAGAGTACACCAGGGAGGAGTCAGTGGATGGAACGGTGGATATTTTCTGAGTGAGACGGCTGCTGAGTTCTACATAGGCTTCGAGGGAGTCACCAAGTCCGGCTGTGGAGCTACTTGAGATTAGTTCCAATGTATCTTCTTGTTCCAGAGTAGCTCGATCTTTGGTCAATTTGGCTTCGATTCCAGAGAGGTTCATGCTCGCACTCTTCTTGGCACTCTCAGTGTCGTATTTGGAAGACCTTGAATACGTTTCTTCCTCTGCATCTTCTGGCAGCTTCTCCAAAGAATAGTTCAAGGTGCTCGTCTCTTCATCCGACGAAGAAATATTCTTGAGCCCATTTTTTTCACTTGCCAACTTGGATGCCAATGTGCCTCCAGAATGAGAAGATCCAGTTGTGGAGAAAGAGGTATAACTCTCAATCCCTGCATAGGAGTTGACATCGACCTTGCGCGCATTCGAAACGTGCTTGTACCTCCAGTGACTCGACGAAGTGGAAGGAGCTGAAACATCGGATACGTTCGAGGAGGACTTTTCAATCGGATTATCGCAATTATTATTTGAATGAGAGGAGAGGCTTGTAGTATCATCTGTATCGGTTTTTCGGACCCAGGCGTCATCCTTGATCTTTTTTGTGGCTATGCGTGTTGGCTGCTTGGATTTGACCTTGTCTTCGTGCCGCATAGGTCGAAGGCTGTCCTTGTTATTACCGTCACGGACATTCTCTTGATCGCTGGATGAGGAATTGCGGTTCAGTGCTTTACGAGCGGTGTTGCGAGTTGCGCCTACGGCCTGGGTTCGATTCTCCCACGAGGATTTGATGGATGAAACATGACCGGAGTTGGGCATGGAGGGTGACAGAGCTCGAAGATTGGTGACGCCGCTGTTTTCTGCACGAATCATGCTGCCTGTGCTGTGTCTAGTGGTTCGAGGCGAGTAGGGAAATGATTTCATTGTGGCAGGGGACGTGTCACTTGTCACAACTCATTCTTGACTTGGATAAGATTTTCGGTTGTTGCTGCTATTGGACTTCACTTCATTGCCTTGTCCCTTCGATATCAGCAGCAATCTCTGTGCTGCATAAATAATTGGAAAGAGTAATCAAAAACTGATTTGCACCACATCAATGGATACCAACCCACCTAGATGCTGTGCTTGCTGCAATCGATTGTTCCGTGGGATCCTCTTTCTTTCTAGAGAGGTGTTGCTTTTGCTTCCATCACCAAAAATACGAGACTGGAGGGAGGATAAGCACAGAGCGACATCATGTGTTTCTCGATTTTTTCTGCCACGTTCGTGGGACATGGCTCGTATGCTTTTTTATTGTGGAATATTACGATTGCCGGTAAGGTCATCGAGGTGATGACGTCATTTGAGATCTTGTGTTTATTTTTTTAGCGGGTTGGCCCTCTTTTTTTTGAAGTTATTGCGTCAACTTCGATGACGCCCCCTCAAACATCACTTTCGGAGAGAGAACAAGATCTGTCATCATCATACATTTAACAACAATAGTAGCATCCTGCACCATCTGTATTTTCCTTGTATCACATCATGATCAGATCTACAGATAACAGCACTGTGACCATATAACAACTAGCAAGATTCACCCCTTCCACAAAAGTAACCCTCTCCCCATAGCAACTGCAACATTCTTGAATCATGGCACCGTTAGAGGCCCCACCCGACCGCAAACATCCCCAGCATGGCGTTAAGGCAAGTACAGTAGGGGCCATTCATTAGTCGTCACGATCTATGGCATCCTGGCATTGATTTGATCCGAAAGGGCCCCAGACCGAGTTCGCTTCTTGCGAATCTAGCGACCACGTTATTCCCCTAGTTGGTGCGATCTAACCCTTCATCACGCTTCTATGCCATCGCAAACTATACCGCGCTTCGTCAGGGAGTGTACTACGGAGGACACTGGGTAGACCTCGAAGACTGCGCCGACAGCTTCCAGCCGGACCCGGCCAAATGCTCCCAATGCCCTACGCGATCGGTCTGTCCCCGCTCCAAATCCCGCAACGCCCAAGGAGTCTCCCCCCACACCGTCTACGACGTGGCAATCATCGGAGCGGGCTGCATAGGCTCCGCCATCGCCCGAGAACTCTCTCGCTACACCCTCAAAACGGTCTTGCTCGAATCGGCCGACGACGTCTCTCAGGGCGCCACCAAGGGAAACTCCGGCATAGTCCATGCAGGATACGACGACAAGCCGGGCACCAATCGGGCCAAGTTCTGCTGGAGGGGGAATCAGATGTTCCCCGCCCTCGACAGAGAGCTACGCTTTGGATATCAACTCAATGGATCTCTCGTCGTGGCCACCTCCGACGACGAAGTCCAGGTCCTGCACCAATTGATGAAACGGGGAGAAACTAACGGAGTTCAAAATCTGCGTATCGTTCAAAAAGACGAATTGTTTCAAATGGAACCCGCGCTGCATTCCTCCGCCATCGCCGCGCTGCACGCTCCTGATGCTGGAAATGTCATTCCGTATGAGTATGCCGTCGCGTTGGCGGAAAATGCGGTCGATAATGGTGTGGAGTTGAGAATTCGGAGGGAGGTCGTCGGGATTCAGAAGAAGAATCATGACGACCTTGGGCAAGTGTTTGAAGTCAATCTGAGGCACTGGGAACCTCGCTCGTATGTAGACGCGAGAGAGAGGATGGGAAAGCGTCCCGATGGAGAGGAATGTGGACAAGATTCAAACGGTGGTGGGTTGGGCCGACTTGTTTTTCGAGTGAGCATTGCCATATCGTCTGCGAGCGTCATGATCAGGGGGATGATTATGATGTTGGACAGTACTGCGAGCGATACGCTGCGCTTACAGAGTGCCGTGGCAACACTCGTGGTTTTTGTCGTCAGTGCAATGCTGTTGCTTGGTTCATCAACCTCTTCCAAGGCAAAGCAACCACCGGCGTTGAAGGATCTAGTCGAGCAGTGTTCTCTTCCCGAAGGAAAGGGCGATGAAGGGAAAGTGCAAGTTACTGATATGTTTACGGGTGGATCTGGATCTTGGAATGCAGTCAAGGGTGTTACCGTGGGAAACGAGATTGTCAAATGTCGTTTTGTCATTAATTGTGCTGGAAGCGCAAGTGACAAGGTTGCCAGGATGATTGGCGATGACAGTTTTTACATCAAGCCGAGGTTGGGCGATTATCTCTTGTTAAATAGGAATCAGGTACGCCAAAAATAAGTTGTCGTGATTCATCATCAATGCATTTACCTGATTTCTTTAGCAGAGTACTCATCACGGCTGTGTTTTGGGCATCGCATCCCACATAGGGCCACTTGACGCAACACACTATATTCCCATGTCCTGATCCAATCCTTGGCAAAGGCGTTCTCGTCCAGACCACACTTTGGGGAAATCTCATTCTTGGTCCAACAGCTCGAGATGTCGATAACGACGAAGCACGTGATATGTCGCCAGAGAGCGTCCAAGAGTATATTCTATCCAAATGCAAAAAGCTCTGCCCGTATTTTGACCCAAAAGAAACCTTTCATGCATTTTGTGGAGCTCGTTCGAAAAGCTCACGCGGAGATTGGATCATTGAACCATCTGCAAAAGATGGACACTTTATTCATGTCGCAGGGATCGACTCTCCCGGCTTGGCAGGCAGTCCTGCGATCGCTATCGAAGTTGTGAGATTGTTGAAGGAGGCAGGGCTGGAGACGCCTCCAAATGAAAACTTTAATCCTAATCGCGCTCCTATCATTACGCCAAAAGCAGGTGTGTTTTACTATTTTTTTGCCCTCCAACTTGTCTTGCCTGTCTCGTCGTTTTAATTTCTCGTCGATCTCCGTCTTCTCAGGCATGAAGGGATTGAAGATGGGACCCGTGGGCAAAAATGATTCGGATGGAACTGATGCCGATGAGGCAAAGATGGCGTCTAATGTTATCTGCAAGTGCGAGAAAGTGACAGGTACGATGTTTCCCAAAAAAATCTTGGTTTCTATGATCGATGTTTCTCACATTTGATTCCCTAACAGAACTAGAAGTTGTGAGAGCTTTGCGCCGCAGTTTGCCGATTGATTCAACTCAAGCAATTAGAAAGAGAACACGCGCGGGTATGGGTCACTGCCAAGGTAAGACTTGCAGCCGTTTCGAACACTGTCATAACTTGAAAATGCTTACGATGGATTTTAACTCTGCTGCGATTCATCTCAAGGTGATCCACTTAATTACAACTGTGAATGTAGAGTAAAGGCAATCATAGCACGAGAAAACAAAGTAGCTGTAGATGAAGTTGGCAGTCGGCCTTGGCCAGCAACCTCCACCCTGTCACAGCGTTGGATTGACGACGAGGAGAAACTTGCTCTGGAGAAGAGAATGATGGTTGATTAAGACATGGTATTATGTTATATGGGAAGTACTTGCCTCACCAGTCATAACAAGTATGATAAAGGTTTAGTTTTAATTATCACAATCATGATTACAGGTAGAGAGTATGATACTGTACTGATAGAGATGATTAAATCACCTCAAAGCAGTTCCATTTCACTGAGGCCGTGGGAAAAATCGTATGTGACTTAATTAAAGTTAATGGTGTGTTGAAAATAACATATAATACCATTTTACATTTACACCTTTTACATCTACATCACAGTAGAATCAAAGGCACACTGGTAATCAGTAGTGCTAAAAAATGAGTCTCCATTTTTGATGGAGAGCTGTACAAGAACAGCAACAGCACAAAAAACATAC
>JALLPC010000827.1:0-11260 GCA_036940045.1 Stephanocyclus meneghinianus | reverse complement strand
TTCTTGTAGTCTGTTGGTTGGAGTGCTTCTGTGACCTTGACTTCACTAGGGGTTTCAAGGGTTGGTGGTTCCTCTGTATTGGGTAAACTGGGACTTCTCACTGCATGCTTCAAAAGTTGATTCTTCTGGCTTCAGATGCACTCATCACTCCAGTAGTCCCTTGGGACCATTGCTATCTGCCTTTCCCCACATGATATACTGTTATTGCAGACACTGGTGTCTATGTCTAATTGTCTCAAGGTTTACTGACACATGATGACTCCATACATTACATTGTGACTGCATTGCTCTGGTATGACCATGAACCTGATGTTGAAAGTATGATTGGGAGACAAACATAGGAGCTGGACGTCATCGATGGAGACCATGTGATCTGTACTGAAAGTGCCTGCTGCCATGATAAAGTTTCACTGCAAACACCTTTCTCCGGAACTGCCCAACATCCTTGCTAATTCCCATCTGATAAGACCTTCATCCAAGCAACATGGGTCTAGTAGAACCTTCATGCCACTTGTGCATCGTTTTTTTTGGGAACGTTATTACAGTGACAGAGTGCAGCCCTCTGGGTGAACTGTTGATGGTCACCTCCATAAATTTGCCTGTCGATGTGTTGTCTTTACTTGCCTCATCTTCTTGGATTCTTACAGCCGGCAAGCATCTACATCTAGATGCTCTGCTCCTTGATGTGGTGATTGCTACTTTTCTCCTCCTGCTTGTTGTTGCCTTGCTGCCTGAACCACTGATCTTGTTTGCCTTGTTTGCTTTGCTGTTGGAGAATTCACTCCACTTGTGGTTGCTGTGGATGCGACAGATGGTTGGGTCTGGCTTCTCACCTTGATTTGAGCCTGTGGTGGCTTTGCTCCTGTTGTGGCAAAAGTTTTGCCATTGTGTTCACTTCAGTTGTGTCTTTTTTGTCCTCCTCTCATTTGGCTTCTGATTTGACATTGATGAGTTTTTCAAGTCTTTGGCTGAGTACCATGATGTCTGATTTCTTGTGCAAATTGCTGTCACAGTTCATGATGAACTCAGCTCTTGCTTGTACACTGAGGTTCCTTGGGATGATCTTTTTTGCCATGTCTCTGTTGGAGAACTTTGTTGCTCCTTTTGCAAAAAGAGGGAGGGTTTTGTTGATCATGTAGAGATGTTTTATTGCCTTCTCAATGTCACGTCCTGTGTACTTGATCTTGCCTTCTCCCACTGTTTTCTGTTCCTTAATGATGTCCTCTCTGAGATAGATCTTGTTGAATTTTTGGATTGTCTCTTGAAATTTTTTCTTTTGAGCTGCTGTGTTGCCAATGTTGTGATTTTGCATGCCTTCTTCAACTTCCTCATGCCATGTTTCAGCGCAGCTGCCAGTCATTGCTCGTGAGCTGGTGCAGCACTACTTCTTCCATTTCCCTTCTTTGAATAGGTTGTAGCACATTCCAAGGAGCAACAGCTGCTTCTCAAGGACTAGGAGGTTCTCCTTGTGGTTGCCTTCATGGTAAGTGTTGATGTATTCCTTGATCTTGTTGCATTCTTTGTCCTTGAAAGACTCCTTGATATTGTCCTGCCTTGGGACTGATGCGGTCATCCTCATGATTGCTCTGGTTTGGACCTGGTTGTCTGACAGCTGACTTGCTTTCTTGGCTTGCCTGCTCTGGTTGTCACCGCTGTGATTGCCTTTGCTCTTGTCATTCTTCGCCATGGATTGAGATCTCGGTTGAAGTGTGAAAGCCCTTAGTCTGATTGATGTTATTTTGATCAAAATGTCCTATCGTCTAGGACTAAACTAAAGTCTGTTGTTGATTGACTTTGATCCTAAAAATATGATTATTTCTCCATAGGAGATTCTACTGACTTTTCTATTTTCAAATTTAAAAATGTCATTGGAATTCTGTGAAGAATTCTGTGAGAATTCTGCGTAGGATACAATGAATCTCACTGGATACCGAAATCGGTGGATTGAACGAATCTATATCATCGTATCGAGGGAAGAAGCACTGAAACCATGGCACACAGTCAAGTGAACGAAATCGACGAGCTTCTCAAAGGCCTCAAGAACGTTCCAGGATTCAAGGCGTATCTAGTTTTAAACAGCGATGGGATCGTCATTCGTTGGGACCAAGCGGCGGGACAACCAACAATGACCTATCAATCCGCCGTTCAGCACGGTGAGTTCGGCGCACTTTGTCGTCGTCGTCGTCATCGCTCGGTCCCGTTCCTCTTCTGACCAGAGGAGCGACTGCATTCCATCGTTCCTCAATCATCGCACAGCGCATCACATCACCGAATTATACAACAAGGGCGTATCGAGTATTGAGGAATTGTTCGATGCCCAAGATAGACACGTGGAGAATGTAAGGGTTCGAACGAATCAGTATGAGATAATTGTTTCGTCGGTCGGATCTTATACGCTGGCTGTTTTTCAAGATGATCCGACGAACGTAGGCGTTATTGTTGGTGCATCTGATTGAATGGCACGTCGAGTTGCAAGGTCGACAATGAGATATGTGGTGCAGAGAGTTTCTACTTGATAGTGGGCGAATGGGAGTTTTATACTTGCGATTATATGGTAGAGTTGTCGCTTCGAAGTTGAAATGTAAATAGGATTACTGGTCGACGCGACGAGATTAGCTCGTTCGGCAAATGGGGTGCAACTTGCATGTTACATTTTTTCAATACAAATCAAGACTACCCACGACGATTTCAGTTTTTCAATTTAACACATGATGATAGAATAATGAATAATTATATGGGACGCCGCGGTCACGTCCTAATTCCAAGAGTCTGAAACTCTTAGCGGCATATCTAGTCTTTTTTCGATTTCACCTCCTTCGTCCCTCCGGCAAACCTTCCCATCGCGATCCAACAAACCATCGTTCCCACGAAAAATCCAACCATCATCCCCAAAATCATCAATACCGCCGCAGCATTCTTTCGAAATTGCACAATATGATCAAAATCATCCAACAGGTATTTGAGATGGTCATGCTTCTCCGTCATTTGTCGAACCTTCCTTCTCCACTCCTTCATCTTCGCCCGAAACAGCGAGGGCGGCACAGGAATCGTCTCCGTCGTCGTCGCCGTCTTGTACCCCTCCGTCACGAAGTCATACAGGGCATCAACGGTCCGCAACCCCTTGTAGGGGTACATTCGTCGATCGGCAAAGTATTTGAGAGTGGGATAACTCTGAATTTGGAATCGATTGGAAAGTTGCGGGTTTTTGGTCGCGTCGACTTTGGCGAGTAGGATTCCGTGGGGAGGTTCGTCTTGTTGGAGTCGTTGGTCGAGTTGTTCCCTGGTTTGCGCCGAGGAGAAAGGGGAGGCGTTCGGATGGCGTTATGTGTTTCGTTATGGTCGATGCATTTCAAAATGCGAACGTCGTGCGTCGTGAGGAATTACGTACCAGATGGGTGCCAGGGACTTGCAATGACCGCACTGGCAGGGGTGAAAATACAATGATGCTATTTTTGTGAGAATCCCATTTCGAAATGAACGCATCGGGCGTACGATGAACGGCACTTACCCACGGCGCATAAAATTTGACAAACCATTTCCCAGTGGTCTGTAGAAAAGATGCATGAAAAAATACAACAACCCCGGGAGGATATTAGACCGCAATGGAGAATGCCAACACAAGAAAATGATTCCCGTGACCCAAACTCACCTGTCCCGTCGATGCCTGCGTCTGATGCTCGAACGTTTCATCGGTGAGATTGATGACCGTTCCGGACACGGAGAGGAGCAGCAGCGCGGCGACGACTGCCAGAATCGTCATCTTGTTGCCGCTTGACGTGAACGATTGGTTGGATTTCATTTCATACACGCGACGTCGGTTTTGACTTGAAAAAAAAATCTACCGGGTTAGTAGAGCGGCCAAAGCGATGGCACAGCAAAAAATATTATGATATTATTGAGACTGGCATAAAGATCCTGCGGGCACCACGATGTCGCACTCCTCCAAAAAACACCCTAATCTGCCCTAATATCCCTTTATAGACCAGTTTTTTGGAGGTAGTCCTCGAGTACAATATTGTACCATAGTGAACAGTAGTGCGCGTACCCTCTTCCGAAAAATACAGGGGTTTTATGGTTTTGTATTATTGTTCAATTAGTTGTTCCGCTGTCCTATCCACGTGGAATTGCTCTGGAACTTAACACCACGACTAAAAGTTACCGGGCGGCACGAACTGGCACGATTATTATTATTCCCTCCCCACACGACATGATAGTACCAGGATAGTACCCATGCACCGCACGATAAAACACACATGACACCATGACCAACCAACCAACCACACCCAGCGCAATCCTCCTCTACATCCCCAACCTAATCGGCTACCTCCGCATCCTTCTCACCCTCACGAGCCTCTTCCTCATGATCTGTCATCCCACGCTCTTTCGCACCGCCTCCCTCCTGTACGTATCCTCCTTCGTGGGCGACCTCTTCGACGGCATGGCCGCACGAAAATTCAATCAATGCAGCGCTTTCGGGGGATTGATGGACATGGTCACCGATCGCTGTGCCACCACGGGATTGCTTTGCGTGTTGATTCGGGAATTCGCTCATCGATCCAGTTTGGTCTTGGTGAGCGCGCCTCGTGTGTCGTGTGTTGGTGATTCCGATCATACTCGCTCTACGAAATTCACGAAATTCATCTCCCCACATCACGCTCCAGCTATTCACTCTCCTCATCATCCTCGACATTTCGTCCCACTGGTGTCAAATGTATTCCACCACGTCTCAAAACTCCCATCATAAGTCGGCGGAGGGAAACCAAGGACGGTTCTTCCTGGTGAGGTGGTATTATTCCTCCTATCCCTTCTTCGGGTACTGTTGCGTCGGGGCAGAATTTACCTATGTTACCATTTACATTTTATCCGGCCTCCGACGCGTGCACGAGGAGGCGGGCGGCGACATGAATGCGTTCGTCATGACTCTCGGCCGATGTTTCTTGTATATCGTAGTCCCGGCATGTGCTGTGAAGCAGGTCGTCAATGTCAGTCAGTTGTGTTCGGCGTGTTATGCGGTTGCCGCTCGTGATGCCGCTCAGAAGAATCAATGACCGATTCGTTTGGTCGGTGGAGAATGACATGTTTGTCAGGTTGAAACGTATTGGTGTAGGGTTTGTGTTTGTTGCACATTGCACTGTTTGGAATGTTGCCGTGTGTGCATGGGGGGTAGAGTGGGGTTTGGGGAATTCATTTGTGGAGTCGTTGATGGGCTTGTGTGCGGTCGTGAGTCGACCGGTGGGCACGCGGTGATAGACAAAGAAGAAGTGCTATACCACCCATCGTTGAAATACGCTCATAATTTGACAATGGTTGCGTTGGGAGCAAGACTCGATTCATGAATGGATACATCATAGTGCAACACTACCGGTAGAAAAGTTGTGACATAGTTGCGGGTTGTCGGCATAGAGAACCGACCATAACTACATGATAGGATGCATGTGTTGGGAAAGACAGGGTAGGTACCAACACTAGATTTCGACGTAGAGAACTGACTATAATCCTGCGTAGAGAAAGTTGCACAATCGTTTCAGCTACATGATAGGATGTATGTGCTGTGGAAGGGTAACACTAGTTTTTTGCGATAATGCTGGGAAAGTTTAGTTTTAACCTATAACAATAGTAATAGATCTAACCAAACTGGGAAAGTTTTTTATCAACAAGCTACCCATTATTTCTTCCAAATTCAACACCGTATCTTATATATTTGTGCCGAGTCCAATCACTCCCCTCATTCAAGTCTACATAGATAAAATGAGCACTGACATTTCTGTGGGATACTATCAACTTTGACGCTTCGTTTGTGAAGCTTACATCCCTATGAGAAAACATGAGGTGAGGCTCCAAACATGATGTGCCTGAGGTCTCCGGACCGATGGATGTTTCTATGGGCATGAAAAACTGGATCTGCTGCATGTGTTTGTTTGACCAGGTAGGAGTTAAAAACTCAGTATTGCGATAAAAAATCTGTGGTACCATACTCGCTAAAAGATCGCTGTTGTAGTTCTGAATGCCTGCTAAAATAATATGTATGGTCCGTACCATATTGTTGTACAATACTGACGACTTGTGTCAGGGATGTGTATGCCCTTCGTCGTCGTCGCCATCGCTCACGGTGGGTTGCCACGCCACCATCATGAAGGCAAGCACCATCAGCCGTTATGAAATCACGTGTGCCATTTGCTTCGCCACCATCAACCCTGGCGATAGAATGTTTTGCTTCCTATCGCCCACCGAAAATTCCAAGGATTGTCACGAGACCCAAACCACTTCTTTGGTCTGGGGACACGACACATGCCATCGTGGTAACTTACCCCCTCCTCCTCCGTGTCGACATTGGAAACGATTGGGCAGATGCCCCGCCTTACAAGCCGGCATGTGTGCCTTTCTTCACGACGAGGCAGATCGAGGAACCTCCACGACCCTCGAAAAGACACGATGGGGAGGCAAACGGCATTTCGTACGGAATCAACATAAAAACTCGGTATTTCGAATCTTTTTGATGCAAACCTACGGTATGGAATACATGACTCAAACGAAGGGAGCGATCATTGATGCTGCGGGTGGCAAAGGCGAATTGGCATGGGAACTCCTGAATTTGACCGGAGCGAAGGATTGCGTGGTGATTGATCCCCGTCCGATGAATTTGGAGGTGGTCCGGTCCAAGTGGAAGAGAGGAATGTTTGAACCGAAACGCACCGGTCCCGTGTTTTCAAAATGGTATCCTGCCTGTGAGGAGGGGTGTAAATCTAGAGAATCAAGAAGTCCGTCTCATATACGATGTTTCTTTGATAGCAAAGCATTTTTACAGTTTATTGGTCCCGATGAGAAAGGCGAAGAAGAGAAATACATTGATTCAGACCAATGGTTACAGGACGAGATCAGGAAAGCTAAGCGTATCATTTGGACAACCAAAGGATTGCAGCATGAAGATGGATCAAATTACAATGAAGAAACAACACCAAAGAGGTCAGGTCCGGTGGACACTGCAGAGTGCTCGGTCAACTTCGATTCCTCCGCGATCGAAAATCCATCTATCGTTAGAGAAATACTCCGAAATTGCAAGCTCATAATTGGCTTTCATCCCGATCAAGCAGCTGGTTATATAGCTGAATTTGCGTTGGCCCGAAACATACCATGGTGTATCGTCCCCTGTTGCGTATATTACGACTGCTTTCCCAAAAGAAAACTACAGAATGGAGCGGCAGTCAAGACATATGATCAACTTGTAGATTGGCTCTGTGAGAAGGATCCAAGAGCTAAGGTTGCTACATTGGATATGGAGGGGAAGAACAAGGTTGTGTACTGTCTTGCAGACGAAAGGATTGCGTGAGAGGCTACGTCCTAAAACTTGCAGAAGTGAGCGCCTTCGGTAACATGCAGTTGCATATCAGAACCATCAATTACATCACAAATTCAGCATGAGATTAGTAAACATCAAAGGAAGATGTTTGTTTAACATTATACATGAACTACTTCTTCCCTCAGAATAAATCAACTGTATTGTGCTGCATGTGTATCCAGTACTACAACTCTCAGCAGGACCCGCTGCTCTCGAAATATACCAAGACCATCTTAATGAACGTTTCACAAAAGTCAAAAGCTAGCGATCGCAACTCGTGAGACGGCGGGTCTCGGTGCACGTCGATGGAAGACGATTCCATGCCAGTGCGGAATACCCCGTTCCCGGCTGGAATGCCTCTTGAGCGCAGTATAGATAATAGTCCTTATCACACTGATAGTTTTTCCCGTCACGACCGGTGACCTTATCACCGGCAGCGTAAGCCTTGGGTTCCCATGGATCATAACAGACTCCCGAAAACTGGTTTGTAGGATTCATTGTCGGCTTGGCGGTTGGTGGGGGGGACACCAAGGGAACAACCTGTTCGGCAGGACATGATTTTGAAAAACAGTACAAAATTCAAAGAAGACACGATTAAAGACATAAGCTATTTGAAGGCAACAAGTGTATTGTTAAAAGTGTTCTTACATCTCTGTGAAAGCAGACATCTTCGTAATTGCAGCACTGGTTATGAAATCTGTCATTGCAGCAATCTTGGAATGAATCTAAAATCATTGAAGAATTCGAAAGAAAATGTTGGATGCAGAGCGATAAGTAAAAAAGAGGGTTGAGAAGAAGCACGCACCGTAAAGTGTACCGATTCCCGTGAAATCCGCATTGGTGCAGCAACCATTAGTATAATGAAATGGCCTCTCTTCACACCGTATCGGTGCCGCCGTGGGTTTTGGAGTGGGGGGTGATGTAGGCTTGGGAGTTGGCTTTGGGGTTGGCAGCGCCGTTGGCGTCTGCGTAGGCTTGGGAGTGGGCTTCTTCGTAGGTTCATCCGTCGGGTGCGTTGTCGGGCCGTTGGTAACTGGCTTCCTAGAGGGCGTCTGCGAAGGCTTGGGAGTGGGCTTCTTCGTAGGTTCAGCCGTCGGGTGCGTGGTGGGGCTGTTGGTAACGGGTTTCCGAGTGGGCGTCTCGGAAGGCTTGAGCGTTGGCTTGTTCGTAGGTCCGTTCGTCGGGTACGAGGTGGGGCCATTCGTCACGGGCTTCTTGGTGGGCGTCTGTGAAGGCTTGGGCGTAGGCTTCTTCGTTGGTTCGTTCGTTGGTTGAGGGGTGGGACCGTTCGTCGCAGGCTTCTGGGTAGGTTTTTGTGTGGGCAGTGGAACTGGCTTCGTTGTAGGCCCATTAGTTGTGGGACGAAGTGTGGGACGAGAAGTCAAATCAATATTTCGCGTTGGCTTGTCGTCGCATGGTTCACCTTCAACGGTTATCGTAATGACCGCAGAATCACAAAGCCCATTGCCAACACATGCAGTGTAAGTACAACGATCTACCCCATGAAAGTTGGGCTTAGGAATATACACAACAAGCTGTCCATTCATGATAATGCATTCTCCATTCTGGGCATTATCTGTAATGGATGAAACGGTCAAGACAGTCCCGGGAAATGAGGTGTCGTTATCCAGGGGGTAAATATCCACGGGCGTGGTGATGACGGTTGTGGCAGAGTCATCGTTGGCAATGACAGGGGTGATATAGATGATGATAGCAGCACTATCACAGCGGTGTTTGACATCACAGGTGGTGTAGATGCAGGTATCAGTGCCGTAATAGTCAGTGTTGGGTGTGTAGGTTATGGTTACCCCGTCACTTCCAACAGTGCATTGCCCATGGTTCCCGGCAAAGAGAATATCTTCAATGTCGAGAGGAGATTGGTCAGGAGCGCGGACGTCATTATCAAGCACTTTCATGTCAATGGGAGTGTTGACTGGTGTGGTGACCTCGTTGTTGATCGCATCAATGGTCTGTTGGCATACGTTCAAAAACATTAACAGGCATGAACGAGAAAGAATTGGATTGGGCGAAAGTCTAATGACATGATTTGCAGCGGAATGAATGAGCAAAAACGTACAGTATAATCACAAGTTGGCGAAGAGCTTATTGTCGGCCGAGTGGTTGGACTAGCTCTCGGCGTAGCGGTAGAAGGAGAGTCAAATGAGACACATGTTGGAATGAGGCAAATGAGACGACCATCGGATGCCACTTTCCCTGTGGATGTAGTTTCACCATTTTGAACATAGTCATTGAGCATCCTTCGATCCTCCGACTGGTCGTCCTCGCCGTCCACTTCCTTGCGATTGAAATGAACCTGAACATAGTTGTTCAAGATTCTTCCCATACGTGGATCATGTACATCTATGTTCCAGCATCCTTCATAGCCGATAGTGATGTGGCTTTCCCTTTGCTTGACGATGTACTCGAACTCATCAGCATTGCTCTCAAAGAGCTTCATGCCGACTCCGAATTGAATCCAGCTGTCCTCGTCTTTCTCCACCACTTCAATACTTGACGTTTCGCGATCCGTCAAGAAAGCCGGATCAAGAAGGGCAGCAACGCATACGATTTCGTTTATGTGATCGTACGCAATGTACGCCGTGGCAATCCTACCCTCCTTGTCATACGGGGAGCCCGTTTCGCCGTTCTTCCCGCCATTGAACATGGGCAAATCCAAGAAGGTCGAGTACCCATCGCCGTCGATGGCTCCGTCGATCACGGGACGACTGGCGCTTCCCTCAGACAGATCGAGAAGCGGGAGCCCAAAGGTAGCTTCGGGATCTTTGCAAAAATCGGTCACTTCGGGGCATTCGAATGCCGAGGAGCGCGCCGACAGAGCGGCTGCCAAAACTAGGTGTCGAATGTGTTGATGCATGATTGATGAGATCGTTGATTATGACACAGTGATTGGACTTAGTGGAATGAAAGAGTTGGCGGATGAAATAAATAATGAAATTAAGATGTGAGTGAAGAAGATCACATCTCACTTAACTGGGAATTTCACGGCAAACATGCACATGACATGACTAACACAGATTTGTTTCGAGAGGAGATAACAACAACAACACAGAGGAGATGATGTCTAAAAGATGTTGATGTAATGTGACAAGAGAAAACACACATGCAATAAAATAGAAGGGTCGGTCATTCCAATAAAATATATATGTTAGGGTCATCGAGCTTTGGGTATATCCAGTATTGCTATGAAAACATTTGCTTAATCCTGCTGAACGAATAGTATGGGTACTTATGAAGTCATTTTACCCTGGACATTCAGAGACATACACTCCCCTCGGAATGACCTCAAAGACGGGACAAAAAACGAAAATATGTTCAGTTACTGCGTGTGTCTAAGATGGTATGTGTCGTAGTCGTTTTAGAGCCTGAAAGGAGTCAGGGTGTGGTCATGATAAAAACCACTAGGGCCATACCAGTTTCATGGTACCCTAGGGTGTAATGTAGACTTAACACCCAACAAGAATACATGATGTTGGGTCATTTGTGTGGTGGAAGAAGAAATGGTACATCATTACATAATGGACGTATTGCTCGTCGATGGCTTCTGCGCCAAGAATGGAGGTGTGACTCATATATCTCTTTGAAAACTCTTCGGGGGTAGAGGAGGGGGAAGTCCCGGTCATCTCACTTTTCAAAACCGTTTTTAGAAGCACTGTTGTTATACGCAATTACCTGTAGTGTGAAATACTATTACATATAATACACAACAACATAGCGATCGCAATAAAAGGTCTATATTTGTGCATGATGAAAAAATATCTGTAGAATATGTACCTTTCTTTTTCGTGTTATTCTCCTATGCAACTACCGTATTTTAGGTGAGAGGCCACCCTAGAGAAGGCCACACTTTGCAAAATCTCACCGATTTTACGAACATTTTTGTTTTTGGGCCCTTAAACCTTCTTT
>JALLPC010000826.1:0-11257 GCA_036940045.1 Stephanocyclus meneghinianus | reverse complement strand
TCTCTAGGGTGTGGCCTACTCACCGTAAAATACGGTATTTTATTTTGTTTGTTATGACAGACGGCGTCATTGTTTTTGCTTCCTGATTTTCAAAGAGGAATTAGTATGGGGTCATATTTTTTGGCGCGAAACATGCCAACTGCGCGAGGGACAGGTATTGTACAATATTGTGCTGTGTTGTATTGTATCATACAATAATCATCCATTGTGCACGAGATTGATGTCACAATAGAGACCATGTCCGCCGATCGTCTGCAGTGACGAGGATCGCCCGCTGGACCGCCAACACTCCCTCACAAAGATAACCAGGAGCTAACCCTCAGCGGTCATCTGGAGCCCACCTCTCTCGGTCTTCGCCAAACGCCGCCCCAATTAGCACAATGGCTAAGACCCCTTCAAAAACTCCGTCCAAAACCCCCTCCAAAAAGAGCTCTCCCTCAATCAAATCCTTCTTCAAAGGCTCCCCCAAATCCTCTACCAAATCGCCCACGGCTCCCACCCCTTCTAGGGCGGACTACCCTTCCGAACCCTGCCCCGAACTGGGCGACGGATGGACCGTGAAAATCGTCCCGCGCCGCCCGGGCAGCCTGATTGCCAAGGACAAATACTACTTCGATCCGCAGGGGAATCTCTACAGGAGCAAGAAGGAGGCCTTGCGAAGTTTAGGACTGGAAAGTGGTGGGAGCGAGAAGAAGAGGGGAAGATCAACCAAAAAGACGAATGGCGAAGTCTCTCGTTCTTCTCCCAAAATGCCAGTCGCTGACAAGATCAAATCTATTCGCAAAGCCACCAAGAAACCTCTTTACGAAGTCGGCCTCACGCTCTCAAAGCGCTTCCCTTCTGGCGAAGGATCGGACTCGGAACGATCCTTCTCTGGAACCATCGTGAACTTTGACGACAAGAGGGGATTGTACAAGGTCGTCTACGAAGATGACGACGAAGAGGAGTTGAGCGAAGGCGAAATTACAAAACTTTTGAATCGACAGAACGGGAATCGAAAGTCGAGTCCCAAGAAAGTCACAGGGTCTGCTTCCTCTAAGGGTTCTTACAAGGGCGACAACAACGAAAATGAAACTCCCAAGTTCGGGATTGGATCTAAAGTCGTGAAAGAATTTCACGACGATGCTTTTGGCATCAGCCGTCCCTATGACGGCTTCATCACCTGTTATGATCCCAACGAAAAACAGTATACCATCGCCTACATTGAAGATTCCTATGAAGAAATCCTTTCCGAGAAAGAAGTGGCTAAAATTTTTGTCCACAAATACAAAAAGGGGGCCAAAGTTAGAAAGTATGTGGATGACGGCGATGATGATGAAGAGTCATTGTCTGGCATAGTTGGTAACTATGACGCGAAGAAGGGTATGTACCAGGTTCATTATAGGAATATGACTACCGAGTATTTGACGGAGGGGGAGGTGGGGGCTATTTTGGTCGATCGGAAGAGTGGTGTTGACGACGCTGACGTTGCTGACGAGGTTACTCTCAAAAAGACCAAGGGGGTGAAAAAGACGACCAAGGATACCAAGAAAATGGACACGACTACGGACGAAGAGGAAAGTAGTAGTGATAACGCTTTGGAGGCGAAGGGGCCACTGGCTACAGGGGGAAGTCGTCGTGCTAGCGCCAAAAAGGTGAACTATAAGGTGGATTCATTTAGCGACGACGAGGAGGAATTTAGTGAGGAGGAGAAGCCTAAATATAAAAAGGCAAGAAAATCAAGTGAAAGCAAAAAGCTGCTGGCGAAGGGTAAGGTGATCAAGAAGAGAAAAGCTGATTCTGATAGCGATGACTTTGCGATAGGAGAGGAATCAGAGGATGATGTACTTCTCGAAGATGCCTTTCTATCAGACCACGAGAGCCGTGATGAAGACACTGTCGCCAAGAAGCCTAAAAAGAAAAATGCCAAGAAGACTGAGCCCAAGTCTGTTGATGCGGGAGAAAGGACTAAAATGTCTGATGTCGATGGCATCCGAAAAACCCTTAAGAATAACCCAGACTACTTCAAAATGAGTCTGAAAGAGATCAAGGAAACTCAATCATTTCTTGATCCTTGTGGAATGGAGGCAACGGACGACATCATCGATCGTCTTGTGGGTCAACAGTTGGATCGAATTGGAGGTTTGTTGTCTCTGGCTCTGAACGGAGACTCTTTGGGGAGCAAGTGCGAACCCCTCATTTTAGGTACGGCTTGTTCGGGGACGGACGCACCGGCATTGGCGTTGATGTTGGTAGAGGAGCAGTTAGAGGCGAGGGGTATGGGAGGTTTGTTTAAGCACAAACACGTCTTTTCGTGTGAGAAGGAGCCATACAAGCAGGCGTATTTAGCCCGGAAGTGAGTGTCTGATAATTCGATCGATCGTTACATGTGTTTGATGTCCGACGAGTTGCTTACGAAATACTTCCTCGTTGTACAGCTTTGATTCCGTGCTATACCCAGACATTGTTAAACTGTGTGATGACCCTCCGCGAGATGTGTATGGACAGGAACAACATCTACCTGATTTCAACTTGTTTGTTGCAGGAACTTCTTGTAAGAACTTTTCCATGATGATGTCCAACAAACGACTCGATATCGAGGATCATGGATGCTCTGGAGAAACATTCCTGGCTGCGGTGGAGCTGTTGATGAAAGAGAAACCAAAATTTGCCATTTTTGAGAACGTTACAAAAGGTTTGTAAATAGGTGCCTGTTGCCAACATCTGTTTGTTGAGCCATGTTTTTATTCAATTAATTACTCTCTGTTTTCCATGGGTTGTACCGCCGGCCTTCGTATCTTAGCGCCTTGGGAAAAGGTTAGTTGCCATATTGAATGAATGGGCGATGTCGCTTGAAATGTTTTACTTTCTCGACTCCCAACTTGCTTTGTTCGTCGAACAAACACAGATGAGCGAATACATTACGGGGCGCATCAATCTCTCTACTATCGATGCTGTAAACAAATCGATTAAGGGTGCTTCCAAAGGAAAGGAAGGTGAATTGGAGTTGACAAAAGATGGTAGTAAAATTTTAACCCACAAAGTTCCGTCTCAAGTTGGCATACAGTGTGGAACTGTTGTTAAAGGCTACACTAAGGGTGATAGCCGCACACTCCATGGTGTCACCTGGCCTAGCGCGTCAAAAAAAACATGCACCCTCACTGAGTTTATGAAACACAATGGCATCAATAAAAAGAACGATACCTTGTACCTCGAGACTGATGTTGTTTACTGCACACATTGGTTGAAGGTGGACACAAAGGAGTTTGGACTTCCGCAGACACGTGAACGTACGTACATGTTCGTTTGGCAACCGGACGACAGCAATGTTGACGATGACCTTGGAAAGTACTGGCAGGCCGTGGTAGAATACCTTCAGTTTCCAGTCCGTCACGCACTTGAAAGTTTTATCCTCGAAGCGAATCATGATGTCATTCGGGTGTTTCGCGAGGCGCTCAATGGTCCAGCTGGAAGGTGAGCACGTGTCGTTTGTAACCGATTCTATTTTCGCCCTCTGTCATTAAAACTATTTTCTCTCAAGGTATACGATGCGATCTATTAATCAAGCTCCTGATTTCTGGGATAAAGGCAAGAAAAACGGCACGAGAACGTCATACACTTTCATGTAGATCCTATTTTAACTTCTTCTTGCTATTCTTTATCGTTGTGATACATACAGCAAATGCGAATGCAAACCTTCCCCACAATCTGAACACGAGAGCTGCCATTGGCATGGACGAATATGCAAGACCGCAGACTCAGTGGGGTCCGTATGGAAAAATGAAAGTTCCACCGCATTGGTGGCTTGAGTACATTAAATGCAAAGAACAGCGATGTGTTGACATGTTAGATATCCTCCACGCCTCTGCTGCAAGGGACGCGGAATCCCACGATTCAAACTTCGGTGAGTTTGGTTTTTCTTGTAGATTGCTCGCATCTTTTCTATTTATTATTCTAATGCTTTTGCAGCATCCTACTTCTGGAACATTTCGCAAAACGTCAGCAGAGAAAAGCACAGAACAAGTAGAAGCGGGATTGCTGGATGCATTACTCCTGGTGGTGATGTGTTTTTGCCTCACGCTGGTCGTCCATTGTTAGGGTGTGAAAAACTCCTACTCCAAGGAATTCCTTACTTTAGACTTCTTCTTGGAAACGAAACTGAAGTACAACTCGGCGATCTTGCTGGTAATGCGTAAGTTTTCTCGTTAGGTCTTATTCATTGGAGTGGAATAAATGATTGTCTCATACATGCCATGCATCTGTTCACACAAAAAGTATGAGCCTCACAGTTGTCAATGCAACAATGCTTGCTACTATGACTTGTAGACAACTTCGCAAAGAGCACGAAAGCTCCAGCAACAAGAGCATTTCTCTCACGTTAAAGTCGTTATCCAATGTTGCTCGCCCTGTCAAACCCATCAATAACGCAGGTGCGATGGAGGGTGAGGGAAAAGGTGTGACGGAGGTTGAGGAACAAGCAACTTCTGCGATTTCCGATACCACATCCCTCTTCCAAGCACTATCAGATCTTGCTGACGATGCAATTAAGTCTTCGATATGGTGCACATGTGAAACCAGTGGCAGAACCTCTCGAACTTGCAAGTTTGTTCAATGTCGCGTATGCTCAGTCACTTGCTGTCGTGACTGCTGTCACGTTGACCAGGGATACCAGTTGGACAGCCATGACATTAAAGAAGTTTCTTTAGCAAGTGGTCACGATCCAAGTTCATTTGAAATGAAACTCCGTAGTATAATGCCTGCATACTTGCTTTTGGGTGCAGATGGAATCAATGAAATTTCTTCAATTGCAAACGATAAGTACCGCGCTGCAGGGTTGTCGAAATATACATATAGTCTCCATCAAATAAAGCAATGCAGGATGAGATGGCTGGCAATCTATTATGCACGAGATAAGAAAACAAGTGAAGCTTTAGCAGAGCTAAAAGTAATTGTGGGAGAGTTGGATCGGAAAGCAGAAAATTCAGATCGAACCGTAGGAGTCCAATGCCTGCTGACTTCTTTTATTCCAGCGAAAAGAGAACCTTTCGAGTACGGGCCAATAGAGGCTTGCGCCACTGCAACGCAGTGTCTTGGCCAAACCAAGTTGGTTTGGAAGGTAAAGGACGTTGACACCAAAGCTACATTGTGTGTTGTGGGGACCAACGAATCGCCTTCCTTCAGGGTACAAGTAGGTTTGAATGATGTTGCTCTTGAAGGACAGCAGCGGGCAATAAAGACACAGAAGAAGAGCTTTGACGAAGCCAAACGAAGAGGCGAGGCACGTCGTTGGCTTTACGCCGATAACTGGAAAGTGTGGCCCCGAGAAATCATTGTGTCCCGAAGCACAGAATTGAGTGGAGAGTATGTTCGTGCTGCTTGTAAACAAACGGTTAATCAATCAGCCTGTTGGATTAGAAAGCAAAAAGGTGATGCACCTGAATTGTACCTGCTTCTCAAGCCTGATGTAGGGCGAACAGGTCCAGATGTCGCCATATTCTCTTCCTCTTCCAATCACAATGACGCTTCATCTGTGTTAGCAACGTTTCCCTGGGATTGGCAGCCCTGCGATGCTTTGAAGACGGATAAGCAAAGTGTTCAAGTTTTCGTCTCCAACTGGAAAAAGTTATCAATGACATGCTCGTCATTTGCGAATTATCTTACTGTGGAGAGTCCTAAAAACGAGATCTCCTCCCTCCTCGTCAAAATGAACGGACTCTCAGAGAGTGAGATTAACGACCTGTGCTGTCGTGATGATGAGTCGGGTGTTGAGCCATTGGTTCGCCTCAATGTTCACCGTGGGGCAAAAGCTCAACAAACTGTTCGCAGGTTCAATCTCTTATGTGTTGCTCCAATACTCAAGCACGCAGCTGCCAATGGCTTGAAGTACGATTTGAGTCTCAACGCACCGTGGAAAAAGATTGAGCCAAGTGGTGTTCTATTTGGATGTTGCCATGTAACTCTCCCCCCTAGACCCATTGAAAGCTGGTCTTTCGATACAGAACGTGGTCTTTGGGAAAGACAGAGTGAGCCAGGTGCATCCCGGCGGTACTTTACTGCTTTGCAGAACGCCCCTCAGTGCTTTGATTTTGTTGTGGATAGACTAGAACGATCTCTTGCAATAAAATGCATACCCGAAGTTGCTGCGCACCATGCTGCGCTTGGTTTGATAGATGGCAGAGGAGATGGACTAGAGAAAAAAGTATCAGTAAACTTCCGCCTATTATCTGTGCAAGAAGATCCAGTATTGGACCGATTCCGCTTACATAACTGTCATGATTTACCTCAGACTAATGTTCAATTAAAGGGCGAATACGAACTTTACGAGAGACAAAAGAAAGCTGTGACAAAAATGGTTCGCATCGAGAGAGGAGAGGTTGATTTCGAGGAAATTGAGATGAATGAGCAGGCCATGCCTGGAGCGACAGGATGGAGCCTCATTGCAAGGGCCTCAAGGATGGCTAAGCTCCGTGGTGGAGTTATTGCTGACGCTATCGGAGGTGAATATTTACATTGTTAAATTGTACATCGAACTGATACATCCGATCCTCACATACTTTGATTGGTTGCATTCCGAACTGATCTTTTCGATCCTCACATAATTTGTACCATGAAACAACTGTTCTGCAGCTGGCAAGACCGTGATTTCAATTGCCATAATTCTTGGGGGAATCAAAGCAGCCAGGAATACGCGCTCGTTTCCTCGAAAGAGTTCGGCATCCCTTGTAGTTGTTCCTCCTGGTCTAATTGACCAATGGAAAAAAGAAGTAGAAAAGTTTACCGATGAAATGCCTAGTGTGATATGCATCTATGACGATACCTCTTTGAAGAACACCAATCTCAAACAAATTATCAATGCTGATATCGTCCTATGCCCAGTTGATTTGCTTGAAGCATCTGGATATATGAACCGGCTGGCACGTGTTGCTGCTGGAGTCAAGGATGACAAAGAAGTACCCCAGTTGCCAAAGGAGACAGGCCAGCTTGAGAAAAATGGAGCGAGTGGTGTTTGGATTCCAGGTGAGGATTATTTTGTTTCACTGAAGTTTGAGCAACTATTGATTTTCATCGAGTTTGAGTCTGCTGATTTTTTGTCATGCACCTGGAACTAACCCATAGCTACTAGTCAAGATCCGTTTGGGGGTGCCAACAACCCCAAAAGCCAACAGAGAAGGAACGAATCAGCGTACTTTACACACGTCTACCTCGATTACATTCGGTATGTAAACCACGCAAGATGCATTTCTTGTATATTCTCAAGTGTACTCATTCATTCTTTGCCGAACGCCAGTAAACTTCGCGAAAAGGAATTCGAATCACACGAAAAGGGCATTCCTTTAGAGTACTTTGAATGGGAACGAGTTTTCATCGATGAAATTCACGAGTGTCTATGCACATCCAAGGATGAATTGAAAGAGGCTAAGGCCAGCAAGGACAACAGCTCTGGCTTTTTTAAAGAAAAGAATCGACGTGCTGGCAGAGAATTCTTGGGCATAACCACCAAAGACATCTCAAAACGCCCTTTGGTTTTTAGAAGGGCTATTTTTGGACTTACTGCTACACCTCTACTCGACAGTACCAACAGAGTAATCGAACTTGCCAACTTAATGGGAAATGCATACATTATTGGATTGTCAAGTCATTGGCGTAATCTAGAAAGGGAAAGTGGCCGCGACATCTTTCTGAGCAATTTCTTAGAGCCTAAGCAATCCAGAGAGATCAGGAAAAACATTTACGCGAAGTGTCAGGACTATCTTGACCGGGCATGTTGCAAGAACAAAAATGAAGAAGACATGGAAGGCATTGAAAAAGTACATATAATAGAAACAATTAAGATGACGGAGGGAGAGGGTGTGCTCTATAAGAAGAGCCAATCTGGTATGTCAGTCCCCAGTTTTTCAACTAAAGTCGAAGACTTTGATGTCGCTGCCGGGCATGATATAAGTAAGTTTTTGCGTCAGAATGCCAGCCTGGTTAGCCGAGGGAAGAAGTTAGTTGAGGTAAGTCAGCATGCCACTTTAATGTCTTCTTCGGAAAAGTCGCGCATAATGCTTTGCTAACACATTTAGTACACAGTTGTGTAAAAGTATAATATCGCAGAAAGGAAATGAACACACCAAAATCATAGTATTTGCAGGTGTGTATCAAAACTTGTTTTCTCAAGTTGACGTTACTTGCAGTCTAACTATGTATGACTCCAACAAAATGCAGATGGAAGGATTGGGGCAGGGAATGTAGCTCGAGACTTTCTGATGCAAGAGGAAGGTCTCGGATGCACGTGGTTGGACGAGAGTGACACTGTTCAAGAGAAGAACCAGAAGCTAGCATGGTACCAATATGCTGATGTCACTGAAGAAGACAAGAAGCGTCCAAGGGTTCTCGTTCTTCATTTCGAGCATGCTGCGGGACTGAATCTTCAGGCAGAGTGTAATAACTTGATTCTCTTCACCCCGTTGTATGGTGGCGAAGGAGGCACATCGGGTGATGTGGTCGCGGATGCCAGCACAGAAATGCAAGCAATCGGGAGAGTGTTTCGACCTGGACAGCCCAAATCCAAGGTGTACATTTATCGCATCGAAGTCAAAGGACCCAATGGCGAAGAATGTCTTGATGGCCAGCTCATTCGCAGGAACACAGACAAGGGTACGGAGCAGATGGCTGTGAATGCCGATGACTAGAATGAGCTACAACACTTCCCATCTCAGTCAAAGGACAGATGCTGCATGAGGATCCTGCATGATATGTATTATTTGAAGGTCAAAAAGTACGAAATCTATCGTTTAGTACACCATCCCTAATCTAATGTCTTCATTAAACCCTATCAGAATTGTGTCCCAGTGTCGTCGAACTAATACAATTTCTTACTAGAATTACGATGTCAGTCATGTTGTTAGCACTGCCGTGGAATCGCAATCGAATCGAAAAATTCTCCATTGTTTCCACGTCCCCATGGTACATTAACTCAATAGATGATGTCCCAATTGACTGAAACTATGCGATACTTTGGCGACGCTTCATTGGCCGCATTCTATCGCGGCGCTTCCCACAAAAATGTCTTGCATTCAGATTTACCTTGGCCGGGCTAAGATCAATCGCTGTATCATTTGGCGGTGACGAGCTGAACGATGATGCTGTTGCTGGCGAATCGGGTATATCCTTCGACGTGGTCGGAAAGCACCTTGATGAGTCTAAAGCAGCCGCAGGTCGGACGTGAGAGTTGGGCTCAGTTTGAAAGCTTCGTCTCTCGACTGCCGCCGTACTTGCCACTGATTCTTCGTCGTCATCCTGCGTGGGAATTTTGCTCGCCACCTCACTCATGACAATTGTGAGAGATCCATGTTCTGAGTTTCGGTTGGAGGGGCGCCATTCTGATATGGATCCTCTAGAGCTCGACAGAAATCGGTCAACATGATGATGAGATGCGTGAGATTCCGGTTTTGAGTTTTGTCCGTAGTAATGTGCTTCTGACATGGATCGCCTTCGGACCGATTGAGATTGGACACCAGGCTGAGGGACCGCGGGTGAAGTTGCCACAGATACATCGATACGACCTGATAAGTGTAAAACATCCTGAGAGGCAGAGCGTCTTCTGGTGATGATCGGGTCAAGTTCGTGCTGATTAGGCTGTGAGTGATGTCTCACAAACCGTACATCTAGTTGTGGTGGACGACACCGACATGTGCAATAGGCTAATACGTTAGAAGGACAGTTATATCATCAAGAAGGCAAACACGCGCGCTTTTTATGTGTTGTACATCAAACTCACCATGATCCACCCGCACACCTAACATCACCAACCTCACACAAGAATACCACTTGTTTTTCCCAATAAACTTTCTCATGGAATGGTCTTCGTTCAACACCACTACGATGAAATTCTCCTTGCCTTCATTCCAATAATCGTCCGCTTGAAAATCACTGCCTCCCACAGAAGAATCGGGTCTGCGATACGATACTATTCTCGCGTACGTCCACTCTCGATTGGACCGTTTGACGAAGAGTGGAGTCCCTATGGGTAGCTTTGGAAGGGTTTCATGGGCTTGTTCTATGGATCGGAAACGAACAATGTCTCGGGCGTCAGCGGCTTGGCCTAACTTGTACGGTGCGGCCGGAGATATGAAGTGAGTGCTAAGTTGACGGGGATTTCCACCTATGGTACAGTTATTTCGAAGTACAAGATTTCGATTTGGTGATGAACTCGGAGCGGTGCTCGCTTTGTCAGCAGGAGGGTCTCGCTGGATTTCCTTCAGCTGGTTCCACCGAGGTTTAATGCTCGCTGCAACAACGGTCTCGTTGTCTTCTTTGTCGACACAAGGAGATGGCTGCAATCGAAATTCAAGGTGAGGCGCACTAGTTGTGTGTCGGCCAGATGGATCATGATCCTGCGAGAATCTATGATCTATTCCTAGATGGGAGTGGTTTCTGGCTTTTCGCATGTGGGTGCTCAGGGTAAGGCGCCGATTCTGATTTTATTGTTTGAGTTTGGGATCGACAAACTGGTGTTGCTTTCAAGCTGGGTCCTTGTTTGTGTGCTAAGATTATTACTGTGAATAGTGTGCTGCTGAATGTGTAGTGAGAAAAGCTGGTTTCTTCCTAACTCGAGAAGACTTTTGATATTTTATGTCGAACATTGTATGCTTATATATAGTAACCATACCCCATGCCATTTAGACTTAAAACTTAAAGGGAACGATTGCACGAATCATTGGATGTTTAATAATCTCTCTGAAAGAAAAAATAAGTATGTCTCCAGTTCATAAGAAATCGGAGTGTAAGATATGACGCGATGTGACAAAACATATATAAAAAATTGGGCAGGGATGCATGGTATTAATTCTTGTGTTCGCTGGAATGGTTTAGGAAACATAAAATGATGACATGGAGGAGTGAACGCTCAATATATATATTGTAACATACCATACCAACGATAGGGATAATCCAATAATGAAGAGATAACGACCCATATCAAAAAGAAGCTTAAGGTTAAAAGAGTATGGTATGGTATTGCTTTGGGAAAAAGTTAGGGATATACCAGGTCAAGACTAGGCCTGCTATGGGAAAAAGTTAGGGATAGTACGGTAGGTCAAGACTAGGCCTTTAGAAACGCATAGTACGTCTGTCTGTCACCCGTATAAAACGGACGAAGATACCATTTTTCATGATATTCACCAATGCACATCAATCGAAAGTTATTTTTATTAGCTTCTTTTGGTGTTTATGTCATTCTTGCTCTTCACAGGTTGTTTGGGTTTTGAAGTCTAATAATACACAAAAAATATAT
>JALLPC010000825.1:0-11265 GCA_036940045.1 Stephanocyclus meneghinianus | reverse complement strand
TCTTAGTTGGAAATGTTGGCATCATGTCATGTCGTCAATACCACCCAAATGACATGTCATCCTGACACATGTCGGCATGTCAGCAAAATGTTGGGAATGCTGGCCCGACATTGGGGGAAATGTCATCCCAACCTGCGAAACGACATGTCGACAAGACATCATCCAAGATTTTGCCGACATGTTGGCTACATCTTTTGGACATAAAGAAAACACAGCAAAGCTTAGCAGAAAATCGTGCAGTAATGGTATGATTTAGTGTGAGAAAGTTGCAAAAATGGTATCATATGCATTAATTCATGTATATGTACCATTTTTTCTTTAAAAATGAATGTTACCTCCATCGGAGTAATGACCACATGAGTCATGGATGTGGCTGGGCAGTCATGCAGTGACACAACAGCCAACACATGACACAGCCATGAATCCAGTCACAGGATTGGCAACATTTGGCGTCGGCCAATTTTTAGCCGACAATGTCGGCATGGCAGCAACACGTGCCGACATGTCGCCGACATTTCCAACTAAGCCATGATGAGATCAAAAACATGAGTGACGATGATGATACGGCATTCAGTTATTTGCTCAAACATGCCATTTCGAAGTAATTCTACTTCTACTCTTGTTCTAGTAGACCAGAAGTATATCATAAAAACATTACTTGCATCGAGTCAAGGCCTACTCAAGTGCTTTTCTGGCCATTTTATTTAAAGTCAATTATAATGAGTTGCCTCATCTGTTGTATGGTATTCAATACATCCTAACATCTCATAAATCAGATGTCACATTTGTTCCTGATTTACTTGACTTGTTGCTCATGCTGCATGAATCTTCTGGCTGTGAGCTGCTGGCTTCACAACAAAATAATTCAATGAAAGTTACAAGTTTGAAACTTCGAATTCATTGTAAGGTTGTGACTATGTCCAACAAAGTCAAAGTTTGAAGTTCATTTTCAGTCAAGCCTACGGAGCTTTGAAACTTTGCCGACTATGTCCAACCAAACTGGCAAATTTGTTTGAGCTCATTACCCAAAAAACTTTGAATCAACGTTGTCTCCCCATTCGGGATCGAAGTTTTGGAAAACTTCGCATGCTCAAACTTGTCGAAGTCAAAGTTCGACGTTTCCCACTTTCTCCCCTTGCCATGTGTAACACCACATATCTTCTCCGTTAGCTCAGTACGTAAAATGCAAGACTATTAATCTTGAGGTCGTGGGTTTGATCCCCACATGGAGCTGCGTGTATGTCTTAGCTCATAGCACAGAATGGCGGAGAAATAAATCAATGAAAGTTCAAAGTTTGACACTTCAAACTTGATGAATTGGACCTTGTCACGAGTTTAGGAAGGGTTTGAAGGCAAAAAAGTGAGTCCTGTTTCAGAACTTCGAACTTCGACTTTGACGGACATGGTCACAGCCTAATGGATGTCATAGTCACAAGTTCGGGGAAGAAGCTTTCAAATTTCAAAAAGCCAAAAAAGTGGGTCCTGTTTCAGAACTTTGAACTCGACTTTGACTGGACAACAAAAATGTTTAGAATGGTGAGATTTTGTAAACCTGGCCATGTTGCAATTTTGATGAATGTTTGAGCGAGCGATCTTGAGAAGAGATACCTTTTATCGTCTCTTTATTATTTTATACTTTCTCTATTTACACAAAAACGGTTCCTCCTGATTATAAATCACTTCCACCAGATAATGGTACTATTGTATAATATGTTGTAGTACCACCCACCTCCACCAACCACAGTGATACCAAACCCATCAAAAGTACCCCTCAGTTGTCAAGACACCCTCCTTGAGAGCAAGAACCTGCAAGAACGTACACTTGCTCACACATCACGGTCTAAGAGGACCATCACCACCCGGATCCGTTGCATCTATCTAGTGTAATCTTGAGAAGATATTGCGCTGCAACAAAGGCATTACAATATGAGGGCCCGGAGAGAACGAAACCCTTCATATCGCGACGATTTCCCTCTTTGTCCTAGCGATCTACAACTTTGGTGTTTTCACATCCAAAGTAAAATTTCGTTATTGTTGCTGTGTCTAAATCTCAGCTTTGCCTCGTCACACGCTTCATTTTCTACACAACAACATCCAGGATCGCCACCGTTTGCATTCATTCCACATCAACGACGGCTAGGCCTCTCATTCCAATCACGGACAGAACCGAAAACAACCATTCTCCACGCAAAACTCAACAAAATTTCATCTAGCTTTGATCTCAATGAAATCCTCTTGAACGAACGGCAATTTGTCTCGACGTCCGAAGACGAATCCACGTCCACGTCACGAAGACGGACCCCGGGCAAGGATAGGAAACGGCAGAAACTCAGAGAGGTATTGGAGAAACAGAAGAGAGAAAAACATGATATAAATCAAATTATCGGAAACAAAGAGGTGAATGATGTGGAGAACGCAGACGAATCAGGATTTGATCGTGATACTATTCAGAATTCTATTGAGTACGAATATCACGAGGTCGATTCAATGGAGGATGGCAGGAGGGTGGATGGCCTACTCGCTCAATTGCTCAACACTGACAGCGGTGGCAATGAAGTGGCAATCTCACGATCTCAATGTGGGGCACTCCTTGGAAGTGGATGTGTATTCGTCGTGCCACGAGAATATGCAGCTGAACTGAAAGCTGCTTTGGATTCACATCCCAAGGGAGATCAGAATGAAAACACTATTGCCTACAATATGTTCCAAACGATTGGGGTACCCATTGATAAAAAGTCATTTCAATTAGAACACTCATCGTTTCTAATATATCCATCACGTAATTCTCTCCAATCATCGGCGGTTCCTCTACTTTCCAGTTCTGTTCCACCAACAGAAATAATTCCCCAAAAGTTGCCCTTGGATATTTTGTATGAAGACGAATGCATGATTGTTATCAATAAGGAGGCTGGGATGGTAGTTCATCCTGCTGCGGGGAACTGGGATGGAACTGTTGTGAATGCATTGTCGTATTATTTGATGAATGAAAGTCCTTTTGGTACAGGTGATTTCTTCAGTCTGGATGTCAAACACGAAGAAATTGGCAGCGTTGCTGTAAACCATGACAATAGTTTTCTTGATGATACGGAGGGTAGTGAAATGGAAGATGACTTCGGCTCTAACAATGACGATGATATAAATCAAAACGACGCAGTGACGAATTCAATTGCTACTCTCCGCCCAGGCATTGTCCACCGATTAGACAAAGGCACCACAGGTGTTTTAGTCATTGCGAAAACACGCGCGGCTCTAGCATCGCTCTCTGAGGCATTTGCAAAGCGTCAAGTAAAAAAGCAATATCTTGCGATTGCGATTGGAAACCCAGGGGAGGACGTGAGAATAAACAAGCCTATTGGAAGACATCCAATACACAGACAGCGAATGAGAGTTGTTCCAGACCCTTCTGCTTCATCACAAATTCGGTTGACTGGGCCCAAATCTTCATCTGCGGCGAGCAAGCAAGGCAGAATGGCGATCTCTCATCTTCGCACATTATGCCATGATGGTAAACTGTCAATTGTACAAGTTCAAATCGCTACTGGACGAACACATCAAATTCGAGTCCACCTCCAAGATCATGGGACTCCCATCTATGGAGACGATGTGTATGGATTGTCTGATTGGAATAAAGCCTTAAGCTCAAGAAGAGGCATCACAAGACCATTGTTGCATGCTCAACGATTGGAGATCAACCATCCCATTACAGGAGAAAGAATGGTGTTTGAGGCCAGGGTTGCGGAAGATATGTTGAGTGTGATGAAAGCTATCACCCCTAATGGGGAAGATCTGGACAGTGTGCTCAAAGGTTAGAGCGTCTACTTTCGAGTAAACTAAAGTTCTGAAGGAGTCATAACAAAAAGTCATTGTATTTTTTCATGCGATTTATTGATAGAAGACCCGTGAGCCATCGTGCTGGGTGATGATGCTGTGATGATGTTATGGCCACAAAACTCATATATCTTGCTTTTTTGTGTGATGGACTATAATCACATATAGAAAGCATACCAAAAAATAGAGCGGATAGTAGTAGCACGCACCTATCACGCACCTGCGAGCACACTGGGCCACCATTATTATTTCGTCAATCTCTAGAGAGGTAGGTACGTTTGTATTCTGTTTGTTTTGGAACCATAATAAAATATTGATTGTACACGCTTCAGTTGAGTGCATCGCGAGTTGCCAACCTGACGACTCTTGACGAAACAGCACCTAATCAGTCCTATCCGACAACACCGCCACGATGTTCAACAAATGTGCATCGTCGCTAATCTGTTCTGCTTTCTTTGCCGCTGCGTTGTCCCTACCCGCGTTCGCTGAGATTCACCAAGATTTGGTCAAATTCCAGTCATCAATCCTAGCTCAGGACTGCGATTTTTCTCTCAGCCCGAAACGATCAAATAATCCAATTCGCCCATCAAACAGAGAGGGCCATCAAATTCTTCGTTCATGTATCGATCGAGATCCGATAGACATTGACGACGAATACCATGTTCAAGACGAATCGACCGATATACTCGACAACATGCAACATGTGTTCTCCTCACATCATCACCAGTGGAAGAGTCCATTGGAGCGAATATCCTCCCCTCACACCAAGCCACCCAATCTAGCCAGTGCAATAGTAAAATCCATGCCAACGACAATGATTCACGAAGGACCATGGCACACTCATCAAATCAAATCACCAATGAATCAACTTCCCAACATGCAAAATCTGCAACTTAAAACTAGAAAAACAGGCACAACCATTGCGGCACTCCTCGCATGCAATTCGACCATAGTCATACTTGCAGCCGATACACGTGCCACAGATGGAACGACCGTGGCAGACTCAAATTGTGAAAAGTTACATCAAGTGGCAAGGAACGTATGGTGTGCCGGTGCCGGCACAAGTGGCGATGTCGAGGCGATTGTTAGGAGTGTCAAATTTCTGTTTTGGAAGAGGGGGATGTTAAATGAAGTTGGTAACACGGGACGGCAATCAGCTACTGTACCACGTATCAACTCCAATGAAAGCGAGGAAGATGTGCCAACGGCATCCCTCCCAGCCATCTTGCACTGCCTACGAACACAACTTCAGAAAACTCGTGGTCAGCTGGGAGTCAATCTTCTTGTCGGTGGATATGATTCTCCCTCGCAACGCGCCACTTTAGCAGCCATTCATCCACACGGTAGCATGGATGTGGTCACATATGCCGCACTTGGTAGTGGTGGACTAGCAGCAACGGGTGTACTCGAATCAAGATACCCCAAAATTGGTAGTGGATCTTGTTCATTGGAAGAAGGGATACGTTTAGCAGTTGATGCTGTTACAGCAGGTGTAAAGAATGATCTTGGAAGCGGAAGTAGAGTGGACGTTTGTATTATTGCAAAGGAGGGGGTGCTATATCGCAGGGCTGTGGTTAAGGAGGAGGTTTTGGAATGGATGGTTGGGCAAGAAGATTTGATTGATGTGACCGCGGAAAAAAGTCCACGTGGTAGCAGTGGTGTAAATGGATTTGGCAATGTGCCATTTGCAATACAGTCAGAGAAGGTTGTTGTAAGTGGAGAAGTATTGGTTGAAAAAGCCAGGAGACGATGGATGGATAAAATTATTGGAACCCATGAATAGTAGATTAATATGTTCTGACTGTCAAATGTGGTTAGAACATCATTACTAGTGTAAATAATACTGAAAGTTCTCCAAGCCCAGTAGTCTGCAAATTATGATAACATAATGTCTCTTGCACTAAAAATATGTAACAATCAAATGTGTAAGCCTAAGACAATTACAACATTAACTCCACACAACTTCTCTCGCTTTAAGGTTTATAGACACCCATAAGCAACCAGGGTAACCTACCATTGCTACACAGCTTGCAGGTAAATGTGCTTGTGCAATGATCAAGTGCAAGCACTTAACTTCTATTCTTGCTTGCATTACACCCGTTACACGATTGAAACATCAATGGCTAAAACTAATGAATGAAGTTATACCTGGCATATATGCCTAATGTTGATGCCAAAAAAGTGTTGCAGGCTTAAACCATTTGAAGGGTTGCAACTCCTGCTCCCCTTTGTCTAGCAAAATCTTGCTAGTTCAATCAAGAATGGGGAGAGGGCCGCATTTAACTCCTCTAAACACTCAGGCAAAACTTGTATTGATCAGGCATGGTAGCCAGTTATAGCAAAGAATGAGCTGTCAATGGGTCAGGCTGGTTATCTTGCATGAATCCATCACTCACCACAATTAAGTGCAAGCACTTGACCACAGGTCTTGCTTGACTTGCAACCATTGCCTGATTGGATACAGTTGCTCACACTAAGGCTGTGACTAAGTATTTTATTGATGACTACAATTTGGCAAATTTTTATGTTCTTTGTAATGATGTTTATATCTGCTGAATTCTCTTGACTCTATGTGGCTTTGTTTCCATCAGAGAACTGATATTGCCACACCACTACATTTTATTCTGTGTCTGTGAGTTTGCTTCTGCCCGATTTCCATCTCTCATGTGCTCATCCACAATCTATCAATCACCACCTCTCTCTCATCCATATCTACCATGTTGTTTGTGATCATCCGACTCAATACTAGCCTAGCACTAGAGGTATCTTGATGGCCCAAGAACATGCCCAGAGCAAGAGCCAGCCATTTATGCACTCATGTTGATGTACAGATCCGTACCCAATGATACAGTAGTCATACTCATAAAATAAGTTATCCGACTTTATGACCATGAACACCATGTTCATGGCACATATTCTGTAGATAACATATTTTCCCACCCAATTTTCAAACATACAACAACTCTTCTTCATCGATCACCACCTGTCCATGCACAACAGGTCAGCCCATGAAGTAAATCTTGCACCACCCCTCCAATCATGAGCAATGAGTAAAGCTAACTACACCACCCAGGCAACAAGTCGAGCAGCAATCAACAAAACCATTGCATGTCTCCAGCTTGAATGCAATGACTCTGGTTGCTATCAACACAGAACAAGGCCACTTCCCAGGATGACATCCTTGTGCAACTCACATCAGGCGACAATGCACATGACCCAGCCGATGCACCAGCACCTACCAAGACACATGCCAATGCCATCTCCAATTCCCTTGAAATGCTCTTGCAGTTCATACAGAGCAACTCAGAAGAAGCAGCAATGGAAGCAACCATCCCGACAAATCCACTGTTGACACCAAGAAGTCATTCCACAAACCAAGACACAACAATGAGAGCAAAAACAGAGTCAGCCACAAAGGATGTATCCAGAGCAGAAATGAGGCCAGAGTCAAGGACAAGTGACAAGACAACCCATGACAGCATTGCCGCAAGTTTAAATGTCACAATCAACACCATGATTTTGGGGAACCCTATTGTTTCTGGAACAAGAAGATGGCAGGGTGGTGCCCCAAATGGGTATGTGAGGAGATGGAGTTGAAGTACAAACCTTCTCACAAATTTGCAGCCAATTTGGAATGGGAAAACAACAGTAGCTAATGTGGTGCAGGTTCAGACAATGGATGGGTTGCAATCAGGGGCAGAAAATGTAAACATTTCTATTCTAACCTCTTGTGACTTCTATTCTAACCTCTTGCCCCAGACCCATCACCAACCAAAGCCAACACTGTTGCACAGCCACCCACACCCAACTGCAAATGCCGTTGCAAGTGCCATATCCAACACATCCTGTGCTGGCTAGAACCCAAGAGAGTGCTTTCCTTGTGTGCAGCATTGTTCATCCTGAGAATGAACGCATGGTCTTAGTCAAGCAACGAGCAAGACAAGACAGGCAAGCAGTGCATTACCATCATTGCTGCCTACAATCTCACCAACAACTTCCCCCTCTCACTCATGCAACATGGACAAAATGCCAGCTAAAGATTACAGACTTGCTTGAGGAGGACAGCTTGATCACTCAATCTCAACTGTCACAGATTACAATGTTCAGCCAGACACACCCTGTGATCATTCCAAACCAACGATCATGCAGTGTGTGTCACTTATGATGCCTGGGCTGATGACTACACGGTCAGCAAGGCAGACCGTAGACAAGCAGGGCTACCTATCCTAGGCCAATCATGCAAATGCTTGGGCCTAGCCAATGGTGCCAGCAGCACTGCCAAGCATTTTGTCACCTAACTCACATTCCATCAGCTATCTCCAAAAGCCAACCAAGCTGACAACTTTGAAGAGTTTCCAATCTCACTCATGAGTGTGGGCAAAACGGCAGATGACAACACCATTTTGATCTTCACCAAGCAAGGAATTACAGTCCACAATGAGAAAGATGTACTCATTACATGCCAAGGAGAACCCATCCTCATTGGTGTCAGAGATAGCATGAGTGCTACCGAATACCATTCATGCAACAGAAGGAGCCATGGCAACAAAGACCCCATAAGTGACTCACCAAAGACCTGGTACAAGCACATAGTGTCTACAAAGCACTCAAATGAATGCATGCAGTATGCAGCTACCTAGTGAAGTCCACATGAATCAAAGCAGTCAAAGCTGGAAACTCAATTGGATGGCCACTCCTCACAGGGAAGAATGTACAAAAAGTATTACCTCGAGACAGACAAAACTGACAAAGCCACATAAACCAAACATGCAAAAATGCACACTCAACAAAACCTAACCCAATCCCTTTTGAAACACCCAACAGTGCACCCCTACATGGTAAGAAAGTTCAAGACATCTTCAACAGGACATATGATGTCTGCAAAACCATATTCTCTGATCAGACAGGTCATTTTCCCACCAAATCTCAACATGGCAAAAACACATCATGGTGATGGTAGAGATCTACAGCAATGCCACCTTAGTAGAACCCATGAAGAACAGATCTGACAAACACATCATTGCAGCCTATGACAAACATGTCACCTGGCTCAAATGGACAGGTATCTCTCCCAAGCATGTGCTAGACAATGAAGTCTCAGACTACATGAAGAATCACATCCAAGACCACTACAGGTTCAAAATGGAATTGGTTCCACCAGGACCTCAAAGCCATTATGAAGCAGAGGTAGTGATTTGAAACTTCATATATTGCTTTCTCAGCATCCTTGCAGGTACATCAACAAACTTCCCCCAAGCCCATGGGGCCGATTATTACCACAAACAGAAATCACCCTCAACCTCCTCGAACATTCAAACATTACACCAACAGTATCAGCCTTCACACACATCAGCAGACCCTTTGACTGCAACTAGAAACCGTTAGCACCAATCGTATGTGAAGCATAAGTACATAAAAGTCAGACAAATGCAGCACTTTGTCCTATCACAATGTGGATGGTTGGTACCTCTTCACTTCTCCAGAGCATCACCGCGTACTGTCACATCAAAAGCATCTAATCAGAACAACCATGGACACCATCCAATTTAAGCAGAAGAGCATCACTAACCCATGTCTCTTATCTTTTGACAAACTCATGAATGTGCTTGTCAAGTGCAAAGTGTCACTCAATGGCACAAACAATGGGATTTTGCATGGAACTGCAAAAGTTGGTGCAACAAGTGGATGCAAAATTGATACCACAGATGCACCATCATGATTCCCTGCCAGTTCCAAGGGTGGCAATCATTGCAACCAGGGAGCAGGAGAAGCGATGCACTCAGAGGGTGCCAACCTCACACACAACACTATCACCTGCACCTAATCTCCTGCAGGTAAGACAAGTGACAAGGAAAAAAGCCCTATGGCACAGCGGAAACAAATTGAAGTGGCGGCCTCTCGCGTTAACCTACTTTCTCACCCCCCTGTTTAGCACCAGATCCAAAGTGTTGAAATCAACTCCAGCTCCCCCTGCCACCAGAACCAGGCACCAATCCAAGCTGCACCACAGATACCAGTACAAGCAACTGTCATCAAACCAATGCCACCCAGTCCAACAGCAAGCAAGCATGGTTGGTGCAAGCAATACATACGTTGAGTGACAGGTCAACCAAGAATTTGCAATCATGGACAAATCCTCCAGCAAGCTCCTAAACTACAGACAACTCATACAACAGCACAAATACAAGAAGAGTTGAGCACATCATCTGCAAATGAATTCGGATGGCTTGCCCAAGGTGTGGGAGATCAAATTAAACCGCTCACCAATACCATCCCCTTCATTTGAGAGGACCAAGTTCCCAGAGAGCAAGAGAAAGATGGCCTGTATGGCAGCTTTGTATGCACTGTGAGACTTGAAAAGGCTAAACCGAACAGAAAAAGATTCACGGTAGGCAGAGACACAATCAACTACCCAGGAGAAGTGGCCACACCCACTGCCCACTGCCAAGATGCTGGTAGCCAAAATTCTTTTCAACAGTGTCATTTCCACTCTTGGTGCAAGATTTATGACATAGATATATCTAACTTTTATCTCATGACACCTCTCAAGCAACCAGAATACATTTGAGTAAAACTGACAGACCTACCACAGTACATTATTTACAAATATAAACTACGTGACTTAGCCAACCACAAAGGCATGCTATTCATTAAGGTAACACAAGGCATGTATGGGCTTCAGCAAGCAGGATTGTTGGCCAATAAGCTCCTGGAAATGTGCCTCAACCAACAGAGGTACCTCCAGAGCAAGCTGGTGCCAGACTGACCCATCCAGTTCACACTAATAGTGGATGACTTTGGCATCAAGTATGTTGGCAAAGAACATGTAGATCACCTCAAAGGTGTCCTCAAAGACCACTACAAGGTGACTGCAGACTGGACCAACACCTGGTATGCTGGCATTCACCTCCATTGGGACTACAGCAACCAACAGTTGCACCTCTATCTACCAGGATATGTCCAATGTGCCTTGCACCAATTCCACATCAGCCGACACATGATCCACCCATGAATTCAGTCACAACATCAGCAACATGGTGATGGCAGCTCCAGCTGACATTGTCGGCGTCATGATGACACCTGAAGACATGTCACCAACATTTCCAACCAAGGTTACTCCAATGGAGATAATGGTCGTTTTTTAAGAAAACAACAGTATGTATGTGAGAATTAACACATACAATACCATTTTCAAGGCTTTCTTGCACCAAATTGCACCATTACAGTGCAATTTTCTGCAAAGCTTTGCTGTTGTTTCTTCATGTCCGAGAACAAATCAGCCGACATGTCGGCAAAACCTTGGCTGATCTCTTGCTGACATGCCGTTTGGCAGGTTGGGATGCCATTTTTTGGAGGAATGTCTGGCCAACATTTTCAAGATTTTTCCAACATGATGGTGTGTGTCAGGATGACATGTCATTTGAGGGGTCTTGGTGA
>JALLPC010000824.1:0-11266 GCA_036940045.1 Stephanocyclus meneghinianus | reverse complement strand
AAAAACATGTCAATGCTGAACACAACAGCATTGACATGTTTTTGAATTTAGGGTGGAGGGGTTTCGGAAGGGGATGAACCATATTTTTACAAAGAAAAGATACCAAGCATGTGGATTTTTCAGAACAAATATTAATTCTGTTCATAAGCATGTTCATATGGAGTTTTTTAGCTGCCAATTTGTCTATTTCAATGAGAGGTGCAATTTCAGCCTAATTTTGTGTGTACGAAGATTCATAAGGAATTTGTTCATACGGATTTTATAACAAGACTCCAAAAATCAAAAACCTTTTGACAGTCAGACGTATTTTTTTAAGATTGTTCATAAAACCTTTGTTATAAACATTTTTATGAACAGAATGTTAGCAGTGTATTGTTTGTCAACTGAAGTTGAAACTCACAATTCAACCAGTGATAGGAGTAATAAATATTAGACTACTCTGTTATAACAAAATGTTTGTACTCTATGTTTAAAATTTTGTTTGGTCAGAATATTATCTTCATTCTTTGTTCAAACAAAAACAATTGTTCAAACAAAAACGATTTTCAATTTCTCCAATAGGTCAATTCAAATATTAATCAAAATCATGTATGACATAATCCAGCATAAATCAGAGCTTACTTTTTTCTGCAGAAAAGCATATATTCTTTACAACACCAGGTAGAAATTAGGCCCTTAAAAGACTATGGCACCAAACCCCAAAAAAGGAAGGATTTGTTTTACATGGCAGAATACACATACAGAAAACATACATCCACAAAACAAAAACGTGATTGTATAACCAAAATGGAATCACCCTCAACCTCTCCCTCCAACTTTTGGGATCTCTCTTCCTCCAACTTTTAAGAACTCCCTCTCACAGCTTATGCAACCCAAGATCTGACCTTCTCAAGTTTCAGTGTGACAAAGCAATATGCTACACCACTAAGGATCACTTGTCACATCAAGATTAAATAACCTGTGGAAACGCTTTTCATGCATTGCAGTATTTGAATGAAATACATTCTTGTCTTTGTCACCTACTCTCATCCACTTTGGTTTGTTCTTGTCATAACACTCCATGCAAATTGTATATTGACACAATCCATTCCTAATGACTGCCCTCACACATGTAAAATATATGTCAGAATCTGTAACACTGATCGGATTGTCTCTGTTGTATTGTATGCTTGTCCAATCTTTGTAATAAATAGTTCTTTCTTGTGGTTATATTTGGTGTCACAAATGAAATAAAACAGTAAACTAATCATTACCATCTAAAGGTTGGTTTTTTAGATTAAGATCACAATATGTCTGCATAATGAATCAGGCAAATAGGACTCTGAAACTTTGCCTTCACATTACTTACCATGTCATTTCATACTTAGAAATTTTATCACATGAAACAAAAAGTCACTGTAATATTGAACAAAATAACAGCCATTAGGTCACAGCCTCACCTTAGATGATTCATGAGTAACCGTCAATGGCATAAATAGTATTAAGCTATTAATGATAGAAATGAATTCAAATATTTTAAAACAAAATACTCACAAGTAGATCATTACTTTCCTAATCAAATTGTAATCATCAGGACAACAGGAGGTGAATAGAAGTCAATGGCCGGGTCAACATAAAATGATGGAGTTTCCTCCCACCTTAGATTGCAAACATTTCATCTTCAAGAAGAGAGACAAAGAAAACAAAATAAGAAACATCGACAAAAAACTCACAAAGCCATCATTCTAATCACCTTCTTTGACACTTTTTCTCTCTGGTCAAGTATTCCCCTCTTTCCCCACAACAATATGAATGATCATCAAACAATGGTTGTTCATCAAGATAAACATTGTCATTTTCTGCACTCGCCTTGTATGTCTGTTGATATTTCAAAGTCATGTATGGCAATGTTAGCAAATTGTTTGTTGATTCATTTTGAATAATCATTACACACACTGTATTTTTGCTCTCATCACATTTGTTCACTTTTTCTTTTGTGGTTGTACTACTGTCAGTTTAGAAGTTTTCTTTTTTACATCAGTCAGACATGATCTCTTTTTAGATTGTTGTGTTTTATGACATGATGTCTGTTCTTCCTCATGAACTGTGGTTTTCTTTTGTGATGCATTCTTCATCCCATTGTTGCAATTCAGATCGTTTTTCTTCTTATCTCCTTTCTTACCAGATGGCAAAGATAGTTGACTTGATGTATCTTTCATAATTATCCCAGCTTTCTTTATTGATACATTCTTCATCTCTTAACTGTGATTGTGTTTGCCCTCTTTTCTTCAATTCTTCTTTGTCAATTCATCCACATCTACATCTTCAACATGAATCAATGTTTTGTGTTTGTGAAATTAATTACATGCATCATTGAAAAATATTGTGCTCAATGAAAAGAATTTTTTTACAACTAGCTCAGATTCCTGTTGAAGGTTTCTTTTTTCCCATGTGTTACGAGCATCAGTGTATCCTTCCCATTTTGTAAGAAATTCCAAATCTACATAACCACTTTCTCTTACGTTATGAAGCTCCTCAACAACGTACTCTTTCTTGTCTTCTAACAACTGCTCAAATTTTTGTACAGTCTCTTTTGATATTAAAAAAGCACTTAATTCGTCACAACATGCTTTGCTGGAATAAAAACATAAGTGGAAGAGAAATTCAAATTTTAAAGAGATGCCAATGGTACACTCACTCCCACTTGAAGATTTTTGCACATTTTTCCCACTATTATCCTCTTCTTCCTTATTCTCATGTTCAATGATGGCTCTTTTACGCTGTCTCTGTTTTTTGAATTTGTCCCTCATTGCTTGAAGTGCTTCATCAGACTTTCTAAAACTGTGTTTATTTCTCAGAACCTTTAGTTCCCTTTTCCTTTCATCTTTTTATGTAATCCAGTTTTGCAACAAACAGTATGGTAAGCTCTCATCTGGTTTTTCAGAACAAAGATGTAAATGTACTTACAATTACTATACCAGCGTAATCATCCACCAAAATTGTACGCCAATCTTGATTCTCTTCAATCCATTTTTCCTCAATTTCAAAGCCATCTTTGTTGGTATGGATGCCATTTGGTTTTGTTTTCATAGTGGGATTTGACTGAATTTGGAACTTAGCATCCATCTTTTGGTGATGCAAAGAAGTTAAGGAAGAACAACCATGAACAAATGTTGGTTGTTGATTGTCAAAGCATTGGTCTGCAGAGCAACCATCGTTGGTATGTGTGTGATTGGGTTTTGCATTTTTGGAAGGATACGAATCAAGTGCAGCAAGATGAAATAAGTCTCCACATTCATCAGATGTGTATGTCCATAATACTGATTGTTGTAAACTACCATTGCATTGTTCTAATATTGGAGGTATTCTTGGGCAGTACCCAGAAAATTCACACACCTCTACTCCATTATGATCAATGTGTTGCACAGCATCAAATTTCAATTTAGAACCAACAGGTGAAAGTGGCATTTGATTGTGATAGTCATCACTGCTCCAGAACATCTCTCCCATTTTTTGGCAAAGCTATTCTATTGAATTTGACTCCTCCTGTAATTTGCATATCATGTCCTTTGTCATGCTCATGCCATCATTTGAAGATCCATCAATCGAAATGAGATAACCTCTGAATATGTGCATTTCAACAAAAACACTTTTGCTTTCCCAACTGAGGACAGCATTAGTTCCAAACACCCTCTTTGTTTTGTATTGTTATTATCATACCAAACCTCTCCTACTTGTTGAAACATGACCCTCCTGAATCGGCTGTTCATGACTCCTAATCACGTGTGATCCAAAATGCAATTAACAAAAATTCTGATTTTGATGATAAACTGGGACTTTGATAGAGTACTCCTCTTCAACAATCCTAATGGCCTTATGAAACTAATCAAAGTAATAAAAAAATGGATACTTCATAAACAAAAGGCACAACCAAAGGTAATCTTCAGAATAAACAGTCAAACTCTTCATCACACTATCCTGAATTTTGTAAATCATATCACCAACCATTGCTATGTTGTAGCTCGGATTACATCTTAGACACAGCTTTTAGTAGTACTCCAGGAGGCAGTCAGCAATTCTGTTGGACATGAATTCGTACACTTTGAGCAAGATAGTATAGAAACTAACTTCATCTGTGTCCAAAGGATTCTCCCTGGGCAAAATTTTGTTGAAACATCTAGCAAATTTCCATCTTTTTTGACCCAATCTGAGTCTATCTGTGAGAGTTTCCCAGGGATAAGATCATGGTCCACCTCTGGATGCAAATACATTGCATCACTGGAAATACTGGAAATGATGCATACTAGATCAGTAGCAAATGAGTTTATGACTTTTGGTTTGGAATTCAAAGAAATCTTCTGACAATGATGCCAGTTTAGTTGAAGTTTATCTACATCCAAACTGGAATTCCAATAAAAAAATGTGTCACCTTGATTGGTATCCTTCAAAAGTCTGTCATCTGCAGAATGAGAAGTTCTAGCTTTGCCAGAGGTATCTAATCTTGCTGTAGTTCTACCTACAAGCTTAACAGATTGTTTCAGATCTGATGTTGGATATAATGGAGATTCGATTGCAGGTGGTTCGTTCAATAACAATAGATTGTAAATACTTATATTCAAATGATCAGAACTCCCTCTGATAGATTGTGACTCCATACTAGTAGAGGTCATCACAGTATTATACAGAGAAACTTTGCTGGCCTATTCCCCCCTTTACTTTCAATTCCTAAAGACCAATTGAAGGAAACCACATTTGGAGCCATTGTTTGAATTTGAGTCCTATTGCCCAAGATAAAAGTATTTTCAAACTGATTTTGCTAGATTTTATTTCAGAATTGTTGAAGAGTGAGTGGGGTGAAGAATCGTAGTGGAGGGATCCTGTTTCTCCAACTAGTTGAAAAAATGGTGTGACACACCTTGCTTTGGGATGCAACTGGATATGAGCTGGTTAGTGAGGTGACTTTCCTTTACGTTTTTCCCCACCATATGTCAAGAATGACTGATTGCTATTTTAATTGATGGTATATGGCCAAGATTCCATTCCCCCCAGTGGGATTCATAAAAGTCACCAGGACTTGTTGATAGGAATATAACATGTGGTGAAGATGCTCTGATCTGTGTTCTGATTTTATGAAATTCCATGAATTTGGATCATTGAGACCAATACCGCCTTTGTGAAATGATTTAATGGAGTTCGTTCCCTTGTGCTCAATGACTCAGTCTCTGGTTTCCCTTGTATTGGATTTCACAAGACTACTACCAAGGGAGCAAAAGAGGCGGATGTGTCCAGAGCCGGGATTATGGTTGTTGGAATTAGTTGTGGGAGCATGTCATGGCATGGAATCAGATGCTGCAGCTAACTTCTTTGGTCCAGAGCTTGATTGATGGCTGGTACATTTTGTAGGAGGTGAATCAGCTGAAATTTGGTATCTATTGTGCCACTGTCACATTCCTGACATCTGTGTGTTAGCAGGGAAATCGATGGACATGCTTTCCATTTGGCTTCTCCTGTCAAGTGAAACTGTGTCCACCGGAATGGTTGGACATGCTGATTTAGACACTGGAAGGGTGTCATGTGATAAAGGAAACTTGGGATTAACGTTTTCCATTGTGTGGAGGTTTTTGCCAACTCAATTATACTTCTATACTTCCAAAAGAGAACATTACTTGGCATCTTGCCAATGGGGGAGGTGATGGGGTGCCAGAGATTTCATGGCATGTTATTGGGTGATAGGATATTGGAATGATTTGAAATTGATTTGGAAAACATTGTTGTTCAAAAATGAAGACAATAAACAACCATATCACATCCATGAATGTAGGATCAAGTATACTTTATTAAAACATACATAGGAATTAATATATAAATGATATAGTTGCTTTAAACAGGGAATGTTACCTTTATGACAACCAAAACATGAGTCCTATAATTTTGTGGAGAATGGAAATGCAGGGAAGGTACATAATCAACAACCATGTATATGATATTACTTTACAGTGTCTGATCAATACTCTTCATGTGACAATAGATCACATCAGGTACATTTATAGGTAATGAATTCATCAGGACTTAATCCCAGAACAGAAATAAAATCATGGCAACAAAGCACAAACTTAGCAAAAATGGTGGAAGCACAAAAGCCAACTTGGATGATATAGCAAAATGCCAACAGGATAAGTCACAGTCATCAAGAGTAAAAGCTACAAAAAGACCTCACCAGTAGAAGGCAAGAATTTAGACCAGCAAAAGGAGGAGTAACTTTCTGACAGCATAGTGTTGGTGTCAGATTTTTGTGCAATCTCTTGAACTCCTCACAGACTTTGCTTTGGCTTTGTGGCTGGTTGGATGCAGCACCTCCTATGGGACATGTTCACCCTGTCCCTGATCACTCAGTCATAGAGATAGTAAGATGAGGGGGATCATTATCCTCAAAGCTTCACCGCACCAGAAATATTGTGGGCACTCACCAAGTCACAGCAATTTTTGTGGGATCTTGTGAACCCCGCATGGACTGCTTGGGCTTTGCGGCTGGTTGGATGCAGCACCTCCTATGAGATGTGTTAACTCAGAATTTATAACATCAAAAGTAGATGTAACTTTGCCATCAGCATAGTGTTGGTGTCAGATTTTTGTAGGATCTCATGAACCCCTCACGGACTTTGCTTTGGCTTTGTGGCTGGTCAGATGCGGTGCCTCCTACAGGAGGTGTTTGCTCTGGCCCTGATCACTCAGTCATGGAGATAGTAAGACAAGGGGGATTGTTATCCTCATCCAATACAATGAGCTTGGTCTACAGCATCTTTTTATAACCAAAAACAGGGAAGGGGGCTGCACAGACTTGTACTTAATTTGAATGGAGAAAAGACTTCTTAAATGTTAAAGCCTCATGTACCAGGTCACTCAAAAGGAAAGCAATATGAGGTTACTTGCCTTAACAGGGGATCATCTCAGTCTGATGAATCTTCCAAACAGATCAATCTCAACCTGATTTCAAGCTTCATATTCACCAAGTATGATGTTAAAGCAAATGAAAAAAGGAATACATCAAAGACTAAAATGAACAAGATCTTGCTGCCACTGATCTATGTGGTAGGGCATGCACTTTCGCTAGGATTGTCATTTCATACTTGCATCATGTTGCTGTGTGGAAGACATATGTGTCTCAAAAAAGAAAGGAAGATGTAGCAACGCTTGATAAATGGTTGACATACCATTTGGTGATAGGTTATGATCTTACAGATCAGGGTAAATTCTGTAGTCCAAGTGACCCTAAAGAGGATCTTCTGTCTGCTGATAGTGGAATGGCAATGAAGTATGTGAAAGGACTCATAGGTTGTGGCCTTGATGACTTTGAAAGCAAAGAATGGAGACCACCTCCCATGCAGTTTTCCAATCCTTTCAATGAAAAAGCTTGGAAATTCTTCAGTAAATTGAAGTTTCAGAAGGCTCTCCCGAATCCCATCAGGGAGTACATGTACATGGTTCATAAAGATTATATGAATAACATCAGAATGTTTTGTTGGAGGCTAGATGAGGTTGTGGAGCTAAGCAATCAGCCTTTCACTGATGAAATTGAAACTTTATCACTGCATTTTGATAGTACTCAGTGGAAATATCTATACAATGGTGGAAAGGGGTGGGAGAGAGAGTCAATGAAAAGAGCATGTAGTGTCCTGCTTACAATAGCAAAGTGTAAAAGAAATCCTCTTTGCTAAGATCCTCCAGCCAAACAGCATACCACTCCTTCAGTGCCACCTCTTCTGTCAATCACTCCTTCTAGTCAAAAGCATTTCTACAGTATTCTTATGTTTTCATTGCTATATTTGTCCAAACTTTGCCAACATGGTAAGTGGGTGCCTAACTGTACTGCTCAAGCCATGGTAAGAATTCAGTTGGGTTGCTATAGCAATGGCTAACCTATTTTTTATTTACAGAGTCCTATTTTGACTCTGATTGTTTTATGTGGCCATATCTCTTTTTTGGTCACTAAAAATTGCTACCTCAGACTGTTCACATCTACAGAGATTCAAGTATGAGTTCTGATGTCTTGATAAAATGCTTAGTCATATTGTCAATCATCATTCACACATTTGGCATGCAAATGCATGGCATGACATTACTTCTCAACACTGACACCTAACACCCAACAAGACAGCATTTATTATAAAAGAACAGTCACATTGCACAGTAATAGCCTTGATAAATTGTTGATGGGAGACAGAACTATGCTCAATAGATTGACAAGAGATGAGGTGTTGGTCAAACGGAAGAGTGCCATGGATGTCATTGTCATTCCTGGTTGACATGATTCCTCTTGAATTTAAAGCAACAGGTCTGAAGTGATGTAATTGAAGTTCAAAGGAGCAAGGAGCATAGTTGGAACATACATTGCAATGGTTCTTCAGATTCTCTCTGGTGGATGTCAAGAAGATCAGCAACATATCATTGGGACTTGCCCTGATGCAGCATACAAGGGCTTCAATGATTTCTTAGATGCTGTGAACAAGGCACCAGAATTATCCATTGAAAGGCCATAATCACCAGAACAGTGAGATGCATCAAAGGGAAGAATGCAAATGAAATAAGTGGGATGTGTTGGTTGTCTTGATGGTTTCTTCCAGTGTACCAATAAACCCATGAAAAGAGAGGTGGCAAATGTGCTCTTGTATTACTCTGGCCACTATGAATCAAATGGGTTAAATAGTCAGGCATGTGTGTTGTCAGATTTGCAATTCATGTATTTTGGGGTTGTATCACCAGACTCAATGAATGATAACATATCTTTCACACTGGCAGATGATCTAAAAGTAGTGTTCTCCAAGCTTCCATCAGGTATATTTGGACTTGCAGATGCAGGTTTCACTTCATAAGAATCAATGCTCATTCCATTCACTGGAGCAGATTGACTGGGCCCTGCACAAGGCATCTTCAGTTATTATTTATCACAATCTCAAATTAAAGTAGAAATGGCTTTTGTGCGGGTAGTGAATAAATTTTATATTTTGAGTTGTAAGGTTTGAGGTAGCATCAACAGAGTTTCTGCTATCTGGTTGGCTTGTGTAAGATTGTAAAAATTTAATAATTCAGCATGACCTTTCATTCAATGCAGAGGTGAACTATGAGTCTATTGACAAAGTGATGCAAGCACTTGGCATCCATTCTAATAGAGATGTTTCTCTGGAAATGTCTTATATGCAAGTAACCCCCAATGAAGAATTTGAGGCACACCCTGGAATCTCACATACAAGAGAAGCAATCATGGAATATATTTGTGAGAAAGACATTCAAAGGCCATTGCAAAATATTGCATGACATCCTTTGTTATTTCTCTCTCTGGGCATGTTAATGATAGAGAGTTCATCAGACCCATTTAATCATCAAATCTAATTTAATTTCAACAGTCTGATTCATTGTAATTTCAAGACATGTAATTAAATATCAATTTAGAATCTAATCTGATAACAAATCACCTTAAGGGAATCATTATTCATTTCCATTTTCAACTTGTCATATTGCAAAGTGTAATGTATTTGCATCTTCTTTGCATGTTTCCTTTGCCATCTGATCTCATTCAGAGCAGATTTGGACTCTCCTCACTCACCAGCTTCATAATATTGACACTGAAATTTGTTGCTTTTTGATTGATAATGTACTTACTCGTTCTTCATCTGTATAATCTGATCAAACATATCAAACTTACCCCTTTTGTATTCCATCTTTGAGATGGCATTTGCTGCATCAGTTGTCACTTCCATTATGGAATTTTTCCTGGTACAAAAAAACTTTGCCACCCACACATGCCTCCATAGATGCCAGACATTTTTTGTTTCTTGCTTCTCTGTATGATGTCTGCAGAAAATTCACAATGTCATTGAGCTCAGAGAGAGAGAGTGAGAGATCATCTTACTCACAGAAGATGGTTTCTTGAATGGAGTACCTCATAATAATGGTCCCTTTTGCAGATGGCAATTGTACCTTCAGCAATGGATCATTCACAAGAATGAGGGTTTGGTTGTACCAGGGGCCTCCAAACTGGGGTGCCCTTGGGATGGTCAACAGTCTGGCGAACTGCCTCCTCCATTTGGTGGGGAAGAGGATAAGGAAACTTTGTCCCTGTGGTTCCGTCCACCAAGCTGATAATTTTGCTATGAAAGACACTTGGCTATGCCTCCTTCATTTGTAATGTGTTTAAGTAGCATAATTTGCTAACATTCACATTTACTATGGTGAATCATTGATCTCAATAGCAAATGACAAATTTTTAAGGTCCAATATACACAAATATTAAACAAAGAACAAGAGATTACAAAGACAAATCTTATAAATATATAACCCTCTGATGTCAGAATACCTTTTTCTTTGTTAGATCAAAAACAAATGTTCATAAGAATGTTCATAAAGGATCATTTTGGAGATATATCAAGTTTGCTCATAAGGATTTCATAAGGAGACTCCTACTTATAACTTCCTTTTGAGATTTGAAGGTATTTTTATAAGGCTTGTTCATACTTTCTCTCTTTGTACCAGATTGTAGATACACAGTTATTAGCTAAATTGTAAGCTTCACATATGTAGGAATTAATACATCCATTTGTGCACAAAAAAGGGCGCAATTGTTGTAGACTATGACATAGTCAACATTTGTGCACATACCATGCACATTTTTGCATGTGAATTTCCCACTTGTGCACTTTTCTGTGCACATTTTCTAACTATGTAACATAATTCTCTTTTGATTGTATTGGGTGAAGCTAGTAATTTTTAATTATGTTGGATTATGAATAATTTGTGCACAAAAATGTGCAAGGGAGTTGGCTGGATTTTTTACTCCTAATAAATATAATTATTAATGCCTTCACAGAAAAATGCAAAGACAGACATGATGTTTTTCTTTGCATGCTTCTGGTCCATATGTGGATAATAGTAGTCTACATACCAATCAGTACCATGCACACGAGGGCACTGTGGCAAAGAATCCCATTGTGCAATACCACAGTGACACTTATTGTTAGTTTTTTTGGCAACACACATCCCTACCCTCCTTGCAATTGCTGCCCTCCCTACCGTTGCTGCTGTTGCTGCCATTGCTGCCTTTGCCACCATCTGTTGTTGCCGCCATTGCTGCTGTCGATTCCCTTGCTCCATTGATGTCTTTCCTGTGTTGATGCCTTTGCTGGTATCACTTCCATTGCTGCCATCATTTTTTCTGCCCTTCCTACCATATACCAAAGGGTTGCCCAGAGTACCCTTTGGATACTTGAGAAAGAAGCTTATGGGATGGTAGATC
>JALLPC010000823.1:0-11275 GCA_036940045.1 Stephanocyclus meneghinianus | reverse complement strand
GAGACACGGCATTGAGAATTTGCGTGGCATTCGCTACAAGCTCCGCATGATGGGTATCCCAGTGGATAAGCCCTCCTATGTGTACGGTGACATCATGTCTGTAGTTACCAACGTGAGCAGACCTGAGTCGCCACTCAAGAAGAAATCGAACTTGATCTGCTATCATGCAGTGCATGAGGCTGTTGCAATGGTCGAGTCCCTTTTTACCTACATCCCAACAAAGAAGAACCTAGATGACTTATTCACAAAGGTCTTGTATGGACAGAGTCAGCAGTTTCTAATAGACCAGGATGCATACCCCAGTATTTATTGTCGTGGAGCATTTGGGGTGGGGTGCAGCTAATGACTGGCCCTCAACCAAGAGCTGCCATGGGACTCCTAATTTGGGTGAAGATTTTCTCTTTGTGTTGTTCATGCAAGTTGCTAGCTAGTTTGTCTAAGTTAATATCTTGACAAGCTTGCAGGGACTGATAAAAACACCCTCCAATGGAGGAAGTATATTGGCAAGGTTTAAATAGAGTTTTGGATGATACCAAGCAGATGTCAGAACTGCTGACACACTTCTGTGCATTTGCATGAAGTATGTCAGAGTTTGGGTTTTATGTTTGTTGCTATTTGTAAATATGTTGTATCATGTAGGTTATGCACAATTGATCATGAGTTGCAAATACCATTAGTTCATCATAACCTAAAAAATACCACCTTTCTAACCAAAGTTAGACAGTGGGGCTACTTGCCATTACTGATTTTTACTAGCTGTTTAACTTGTTTACCATGTCAGCTCTCCTCCACCATGGCTTGGCTACCACAAAAATAAATCAAAAATTGGGGCTATAATACTTTCTCTGCTTTGAAAACAAATATTCAACAGTTGTTCCTCAAGGGTGTTTTATATAGGGGACAAAGTATTATGCAATGTGACATCAAAGGTAACTCCTCTCTAATTATTTAACAGTACAGTAGTTTTCATAAAAGCCGATCTCAAGAAAGCTCCACACTCAAAATGACCATGCTTGTCATTTTACCATAAGTACTGCAAGAATTTCATGGACTCAATGTGGTATTCTGAATCAAGAGTTTCTCAATATTCAAACAATTCAAAGTAATCAACATGATCAAAAATAATCTTATCCTTCTAGAGGATGCATGTTTCAGTCCTTGGGGTACTATTCCTAATCCAATCAGTCAATCAAGCAGGCATTGCAATATCTCAAGCCATTATTCATAGCCACTGCAAGTAGAGGGCTTCAAGCAAGTAGTATAATACCCTCACATTCTTTTCAGCTACCAACTCAGAATTCTCGGGCCTTGCTTGCAAAAGAAAGACTAGTGTGGCTTACTTAGAGGGCCGTTGACACGCGGGCCACTGAGATGTCTTGGCACTCTACGGATCTTTGGTGTAGCTGTAGATCTAGGGTGCTGTGGCAATTTTCTGCGGTAGGTGTAGCCAGAACAATCCACATCACACCCGGCTTCTTCATCTTCACAGGCAAAAACTTCCATGTATTCGTCTACGCAGTCCTCACAATAATCTTCCAAGCATTGCACATAGGCTGAGCAGTCAGTTCCTGCACAGGTTATGTTCTCAGGGTCTGGTTGGCCAGCGATGTAACATGCATGGCAAGTATTCATGTCCACTGGCGAGCCCGCACATTCATTGGCCTTCGATATTTGATCATAGCAAGCATCAGTGGGGTAAATACATCTGGACTTGCAACCTTCAATAAATGCACAGTTAGATAAGGCGATGAATTCATCCTCACAAACACCGCAATAGGTATCCCGGCATTCTCCAATCGCACCACAATCAAGATATGCGCATTGGAAGTTATCTCGATCGGGCTGGCCAGCTAAGGCACATTCCCTACAAACGCTTGCATCGTCGTCAGTCTCAAAACAAAGGTTGAATGCAGACCTTTCCTCAGAACAGGCGCTGTAACAATCCCGTTTGATGATGCAATTGAAAAAGTCAACTGCCTCGTCATCGCATCCATTGTAGCCCGAGCAATAGTCGTGAATGCAAGTTCCCATTGCATCAACGTCTAGATCGGAGCATTTCATTTCTTCAGGGTTAGAATTGCCGGCTAGAGCGCATTCAAAACACGCATCCATGTCTTCTTCAAGCATTGCACATCCGTTAAATTGAAATGCCTCGTAGTAACACGTATTCTCTGGCGAAAAAGTCCACATGAAGGTTCCATCACTTGTACCAAACGTGACAACATCTCCTTCTTCAGAGATCGTTGTGATAGATGCGTCAGAGAGGCATACCCATAAGAGGAGAAGTATCGTCAACGCAACGTTCTTCATTGTTGAATGTTGATTCAAATGCAATTTCTAGATGTTGTTTGTAAATTCCTACTTATTTGATGTTATTTTAACTGGTAATTGATAATTGTGATTCAATCCTTTTCATTTTTTATGAGTTTATTGTTCATCAACATTCAAATAAATGTTACAGTTTCAATCCCATCTCACACACTTCGCAGCACTCTCAATGTTCACGTTTCATTTAGCTGCTCGCATCAATCCCATTGAAATTGATACAGTCGGAAATAGGAAGCTAAGGTTCAGTAGCTGTATTTTCCAATATTTCCCTTTAGAAGGGGGTATGCTATGGCACAGCGCACTCACTCGCAGAGTTGTCGTGCCACTGGTGCATGAGGGTACATGCCACGGTGTGGTAAAATATTTTTTCGTGTTCTCGTCGTTTATGACTGGGACTGGTAACATGGGGCGAAGTCAGTGGGTACGAAACACCTGTTACTTTTGACGAGGTCTTGATCGTGGAAGCCCTGCTCCACAATCAATCCCATTGTGAGCTGTGACTGGCTCATAGTGCATCAAGATGGTTCTCAACATACCTAAAAACACTGCCCGTATCTTACTGGGGACAGTCGCACGGCAACTGGCTCCTAGAATGCAATACAATCTGTCGTTCGCAAGAATGCACGAATGACAGGTTGATTACTCTAAGAGGTAACGTGACAATATTGAAATCGAGAGAGCTCGCATTTAGAACGCTTGGAGAGATGGATCCCATATCCTATCAAGATCGACTTGAGCAAAAGACGCTACAGGAGGGTGCGTGCTTACTAGGCTCAATACTAATCATGGGATGAGGATGATGTTAAACTATGCACGGATGAGTTTAGCACCTTCCGAACATATCCCACCGGGTTTGAGAAAACACCGTTTGATTTTGGACGAATTTCGGTCAAATGACGTTTGAGTACCTGTGGAAACAGGCCCGCCTTTCGCTAGGTGGGGACTTTATTAATGGCAGAAGGACTGCTGAACTGGCGGGTGTGACGAGTATGATTTGCCCTAGTCTTGGTCGAAAGATAAAAGCCTTAAGAGCACATCTGTTGGACTAATCACAACGATGGAAAATATAGTCAAATCTGTCTGTGAAGAGCTGGCACATGAAATTTTCTCAACTTCGTATTCCGGTCCAAATGGTGATCCCTCCTGTTGTAGAGTTCAACAAAGAATCGATGGAAGAACAAAAAGATGATAGGTGTTCTGTTGGAGAACGATTAGGCCGGGCGACTGTCGAAAGAAGTGGTTCAGATGAATTATGAGCGAACGAACTTGCTCTAGCAGCAGCAGAGAACTGCGCATTGCGCACGAAAAAACGTGCCGAGGAAGAAATATCACATGATTTTTGATACACTGAGCTTTGAAGGTATTATTACAAGTATTGATCAATCCAGTAGTTGTGGTGCAAATGCTAATGATATTAAAAGTTATCATTTGTCACTTTGGTTGCCAGGAAGCGGAATATGAGGAGTGTAATAAAGAACATATTCTCTATGCTCCTCTCCATTGTCATCCAACTTTTTCGATTTATATATTGCATAAGCTGCAACACTCGTCGTTTCACCCGGTTCAATATGAAAAGTACATTCACCATCATGAATGTTGCTATGTTCCATGGTACTTCCATCATGAATCTTTTCTGTGTCGGAGTGCATCATGTCTTCATCGTCATTATTTTCCGCGGCACCTTCCCGTTTACTAAACGAGTCAAACCCCAACAGCCTTCCCTTCTGATCTTTAATATAAGCCACCTCAATAGGATTGCCAGCATCCGGTTCGGTCAATTTGAATTTTGCGTAGGCATTGATGAGATGAGGTTCGTCCACTTTCTTACGAGTCATTTCCGGTTGGTCCTCTTCCTCCTCGAGTGAAACATCTTCCTCTGCCTGCGCCTCCACATGCTCCCTCCAATTCCCCAAATCGACCTCTGCACCCATAAACTTGACAACATAGCCCTCCTTCTCTCCAATCGTTGCATCAATCTTGGTAAACGGATGTCGTTTACAATTTGGCACGCTCTCTTCGAGTGGATCAACATAATCCTTTTGATAAAATGCATTGGAAATGAGACTGTATACGTTTCGATGTTCTTGTATGCAGGATATCCATGGAATCATGAGTTTATCACAGCGTTCTCCCAGGGATGGTTCGTGGTTGTTTTGGTTGTTGTCCTCTTCAATGGAATTATCGTGATGATTTTGTTCCTCTGTAGTGTTGTTCATGTTATCTTCTTCTTCTTCTTCTTCTTCTTCTTCTTCCTCGTCTTCTTCTTCTTCTTCTTCTTCTTCACCGGGCATGACACTTTTCTCCATAAACCTATCCCATTCTTCCTCCATGGTCGTTATATCATTGGCATTATCTCCGTCCATCCCCTCCCTCCTCTCCCTCTCTCGCTTCTTCTCTTCCTTCTCCTCATTCTGCGTCCGTTGCTCCGTCTCCCTCCTCTCCTTCTCCTCGGAATGATCCTTCATACACCGTTCAAACTTCACCCAATATTTCCGACACGGACCCTGTCGATTGATGAGACAAATAGAACACGTCGTTTCATCGTCGTTGGCGGGATCGTCATCGTCGTCCTCTGCCGCCGATTCGTCCGAGGCCAGGAGAGAATGGGGACGGGGTGTTTCGGATCCTGCGTCCATTCCGTCTCGAACGTGGATGATTCCGTTGTTGTTGTTGTCGTTGCCGTTGTTGTTGGACGAGTCTTCTGTTTCGTCGGCGGGAGCAACGATGGCTTTGTCGGAGAGAGATGGAGGTGTCGATTCGCAGTGTGTCGTCGTGACGTGGGACACGTGGTGGTTGCGATCGTCGCTGGCCGAGAGTGCATCGGTGAATGAGAGGGCGGCGAGGGCGGCGGCGTATGCTGCCATGGAGAGAAGGGACGAGTCATTGTTTTTGGAGGATGCGTTGTAATGGTGAGCGTTGGTTGATATGATTGTTTGGGAGAAATGACGTGGTATTATTCTAGGCGTCGGTGGGCATGATGTTGTGAATAATTTAGACGTTGAGGAGGAAAGTGTGACGACGGGTCGGATGCGTCGAGAGGCTTGAAGTATCGCTGACGATGTTGGCATGATGTTTGTGGTGTTTTGAGACCTTTTGAGGTTGTTGTTGTGAACGGCGGACAAGTTGTTGCGATAAATGGAGATATTATAATATGGTGATCAATGAGTGGGGTGCTTGTACAATACATGAATGGCACCACATGTCGCACGTCGGGGAACGATATCCTGACATGGCACGCACAGAGGTCGCAAGGAAAAGTCATTAGTTATGTGGGCATTGGGAGGGCAAAGAGATCTCATCATCACATGATCAATCATAATCAACAGATGGGCACGTCGGCTTCCTCACGCAAACTTTAACGGAGGGCCGTCTGCTATCTTACCTATATAACTATAATGTCTGTATCTTTAATGTAAGATGAATCTTACCGCAGAAATTAATGTGTCCATTTTTGGGCAATCGAAGGCAATGCAATACTTTCGACGGCCAGACGCCATGTCGCGCCATGTCCCCATCAGCCGTGATGACTGCATCACCAAGCATTCCCAGAAAACATCAAGCAGCATCGACCATCCTTCCCGCCATACAAAATGTTTGATCATGATGGACAAAATGGACAACCATGGTTTTTGTAACATGAACTTGTGTTCAACCACCATCTAACCACCGCCAACAACGCCCACTAAGGCACACTTCACAGATACAATCAATCACCATTCGAACAATGCAGCATACGTACCTTCGCTACGAATGTGCCGACGCCTTCTCTCTCTCCTGCAGCGCTTCCGCCACCCCGTCCATCCCCCACTCCTCCTCGATCCTAAGCTTTCTTCCCAACAACAACAACAACAACAACAACAGCAACAACAACAACAACAACAACAACAACGCGCTCCTCCTGTCTCCCGCCGGCTCCCAACTAATCGCATACGACCTCCGACGCGGACTCCCCCTCCTAAAAATCGGCCACTCCGAAATCCTCTCGGGAGGCATCGGAACCGGCGACGCCCTCAACTCCTCCCAAGTCATCTCCCTCGACGTCGCCACCTCCTCACGCACACACGAATCCAAAATAGCCACGGGATGGGTCGACGGATCCGTACGCGTCTTCTCCCTCTCCGCATTCGCCTCCGATTCCGAGGGAGGACTCGTCCGTTCCCTCCTCCGCCGCCGCAAATCACACCGCGACGAAGATCCTCTTCGAGATGCATTGACGTTGAACGGACACGCGTCGGCCGTGCCAGTGGTGGTGTTTGAACGATCTTCCGCGCCCGTGAGGCTGGCAAGCGGATCTGTGGATGGGACGGTCATTTTGTGGGATGTCGTGGCGGAGACGGGATTGTTTCGTCTTTTGGGTCATACGGGGCCGGTTACGGGGATTGTCTTTGTGGATGCGAAGCGTGATGGGGGGGCAGGACAAGCGTCGACGAGGATTCAGGATGGATTGATCACGTCGGGTTCGGATGGTCTTGTCAAGGTTTGGGATTTGATGGGACAGTGTTGTATTCAAACTTTGGTGGGGCATAGGGGGAGTGTCGGGTGTTTGGCGTTGGGTGTCTTGACTTCAGGTCATGATAGTGGTGGTGGTGGTGGTGTTGGGGCAGAGGACGATCGCAGGAGGGCGAGGATTGTTACCGGATGTGTTGATGGACAGGTTCGGGTTTGGTCCGTGGAAGAGAAACATAGTCACGAGGTTGGAAATGAGGAGGCATTGACGAGTTCCGCAGAGAATGGTGATGCCAATAATCAAGAAAACCACAGCATAACGTCCAACAGCAATGAAGATATTTGTCATTACATGGGATCGCTACACCCTCCATCCAATCTTCCCACTTCTACAACCACAAATAACGAAGGCATTGCCGCGATTCATTTCCATCCCAACGGTAAATTCCTTGGTGTATGTCGATCTAACGACAAGGTCATTGAAATTTATGCCGTTCGTTCCGAACTAGAAGCGCAAAAGAAACGAAGGAGGAGACTGCAAAGACGCAGAGAAAAACAAAATGCAGTGTCCAATGCCGAAAAGCAGACGACCAAGAAACGAGGAATGCTAGATGATCCAGAGTCCGACGAAGAAAACAATATAACAGACAACCACACAAGCAAAGAGACCGAGACGACACATGATTCCATCAAAGCCACGGATGAATTTGAATATCGTGGCACCGTCCGATCCACGCACAAAATACGTGGATTTGCCTTCGTACCAACACCGGAACGTCGGGGTGGAATTCGCATCGCCGTCGCATTGGCCACCAATGCATTCGAGGTATACTCCCTCCCTCCCCCACCCAAAAATGGTGGCGCACCCGTGACGGCGGAGAAGGTCTCGACGTTGGACATGTACGGCCATCCCACAGGGATTCGTTCTGTGGCTCTCTCCTCGGAAGATAGTATGGCTTGTACAGTGTCCAAGAATGTTATCAAGATTTGGAATGTTGCGAATCGATCGTGTTTACGTTCCTTGACGGCGGCGGGATCCTCGGCCAATAATTCCAAGACGGCAACGTCGTACTACTGTCTCTGCGTCGCCTTTTTACCGGGGAATACGCACATTGTTCTCGGCACGCGAGAAGGTCATATACTCATCATGGATGTGGCCTCCGGAGACTTGGTGTACACCGAAGAAAATGCCCATGATGGAGCCATCTGGTCGTTGGATCTACATACAGGGCAAAATCATGATGCCATGTCACTCGTCACCGGATCGGCCGATAAATTGGTCAAGTATTGGGATATCGAAAGTCAAGAAGAAGAGCATCGACAGCAGCATCCCATGGTGGTACATGCGAGAACTTTGCAAATGGCCGATGACGTGATGTGCGTTCGTTTTTCTCATTCTACCGATCCCACGAAACGATTGCTGTTCGTGGCGAGTCTTGATTCGACGATCAAGGTCTTTTTTGATGATTCATTAAAGTTCTTCTTGAGTTTGTATGGGCACAAACTCCCCGTGCTCGCGTTTGATTCTAGCGATGATGACACTATATTAGCTTCTGGAGGGGCGGATAAGAGCATAAAGATTTGGGGTTTGGATTTTGGTGATACGCATCGGACAATGTATGGCCATGAGGATTCTATTACCGACCTTCGGTTTGTGAAACGGACTCACAACTTCTTCACCTGTTCGAAAGATAAGACGGTCAGATTTTGGGATGGAGACAGGTTCGAACAAATACTGTTGCTGAATGGACATGCTTCGGAAGTGTGCTGTCTGGCCATGAGCAGAACTGGAGCATTCGTCCTTTCTGGAGGAATGGACAGGCAGGTCCGTGTTTGGGAGCGAACAAAGGATATTGTGTTCCTTGACGAGGAGAAAGAACGGCAGTTGGAAGAGATGTTTGATAAGGTAGATGGCAGGGAAGAGATTACGGCAGACGTGTTGTTATCCGCCAAAAGGGACGCTGAGGGTGGCTTGAATGATGACGATGAAGACGTGGACAAACCACAAAGTGAGGCGGCTGTCAAGCAAAGCATCTTATCTGTTTCAGCTGGGGACAGAATAATGGAGGCGATTGAGACAGCAGACAAAGAGTCCAAAGAAATCGCTCAATTCAAAAGACTGAAGGAAGAAAAGGGCAGCGTCAAACACAGAGCCCCAAATCCAATGCTATTTGGCATGGAACCCCCTGAATATGTCCTATGGGTCCTTCGATCTGTCAAGAGTGTAGATTTGGAACCGTCGTTGCTTGTGTTGCCTTTGAGCCATGTCGAGAGACTCATGCACTATTTAATCTTGCTGTTGAGAGCCGGCAAAGGAGTAGAACTTTGCGCCAAGATTTCAGTGTTTCTCGTAAAATCACATCAGGCTCAGGTGAATTCAAGAATGTTTAGTCGTTGAACCAACGTTTTGATTCCTTTGTCTCATTTCGTCCTAATGCTGCTTCCGCAGATTGTTTCCAATCGCACCATGATGACGCCGCTGCGGGAACTACAAACCTTGGTTCGATTGCGCACCACTGAAATTCGTGATACAATAGGTTTCAATATTGCAGCAATGCGTTCAATAGCTAGATTCGCTAATGAAAAGAAAAACCAAAGAATTGACTATGAGGGAAAGTCATCAATGAAGGATATTTGGGCTGGACTTGGACTGGGAGCATAGTGTTGACGACAAGAAAACAATCCTACAATGCTTTGATCATATAATTAATCACTATTTTCCTGCAGAGGCAGTCAGAAACAGAACCGACAAAAAGAAAAACCGAAGATTGACTATGAGGGAAAGTCATTAATGAAGGATATTTGGGCTGGACTTGGTCTGGGAGCATGGTTTTTGATGGTATCATACAATACTGCGATCAAATAATTAATCACCATTTTCCTGCAGAGGCAGTCAGACACAGAGCCGGCTTTAGCTTCGTTTACTAGATTTTTTCCATCTCAAGACCCTCGTAACACGTCAAGACCTTAGCATTTGTTGTACTATCGTCAGCCTCTTTTGCTATAAATGGTCTGAGATAAGCTGAATTAGAAGCAACAATAACGAGTTCATATGCTACATCAATGCATTGTCACATAGATGAAGAGATCTGGCAGTGAGTGCACCTTACCAAATCCGTATTTGCATGTAAAATGGAGACAAGTCTTACTATTCAAATTTTGTTAGCTGATTTTACTTCCCCTACGAAGGCAAAGCTTGGTGAGTCATCGATTGCCATTTTGGCAAGCAATCAATAACAGTGTGCTTCCAGAGTCATCACAGTAGTCTATGGGGAATGGCCAACCTGAATTATTGATCATATCTTCAAGTTCACAATATTTCTTATGCCAAAAAAACACCAAGAGCAATTCCTTTCCAGTATTGCTCACTGCTTCCACCTTGTGATTAGAACTTTGGTCCATTCTTTGTCTCTTGTTCCAGTGATGAAGGAATGTGCTGAGAGTGGATCGTTTCCCAATGCCCAAGGATTGCAAACTCATTCAGCCCAGTCTTCTGAGGAAGTGCGGGACATCAAGGTTGCAATTCTTCACGGGGTTGGTAAGCTCAAGGCAAAAAGAAAATACTAAATGTGTCTTTTACCGACTCTAGTTGCTGCAAAAATATAGAAGAGGCCATAGAATTGGCCATTCAGTGAAGGGGAAGGCTATTCAATGACCGCATTGTCAACTTTGTTCTCATCTGTGTCCATTCACAAGTATAACTTTCTTGCATCTGACATGCTGGCTGTTAGCAAGATACCTTTGGTCATTGAGCTTCTCAATCTGGCCCTACAGTTGAATAGGACTCCACCCAGAGGGAGTTGCATCTGTTCTTCTTTGTACACCCTATCAGCAAGACTATCCTAGTTAGGGTTGTAAGGGCAATCAAGTTTGTTTTGCAAGAATGCCCAAGTCCTCACAACTTTTGTCATGATACATCCAAATGGAAGTGATGCATCACCATTTTGCATCAAATAACCAGCGTGCAGAGAACTAGCAGATGAAATACCTGCAATTTGTTTTGCGAGGCCACATGCTTTTTTGCAATTTTGCGACTTGCATCACAATCAGAATTGTGATGCACAGCAGTTCTTTGCAGTTGCTATTCTTGCGGCTTGCGGACGAGTGAGTGGGGTATATTTTTTGGGTTGCATTTTTTGATTCAGCCTCTGAAAGTTAGTTGTTGCCTTGAATGGGAGTGACTAGGGGGATGGCCACGGGTTCGTCCGATGCCATGTCTCAGCAGATGCAACAATCCACCAAAACTACAAAATTAACTATTCTAATGTACATTTTAACAATTGCATTATTTGCTTAGTCATTAGCAGTTTGTTTCTTTATGTTAAATTAAAAATAAACTAGCTCGCGCACAAAAACTTTCATTGTGTCCTGCAGTCCAGGCCCATGATCTTCGGGAGGAAGAACTCAGTGGTTTTTTTGTCCCTTTCAGATCTGAGCAATCAATGTGTGCAGGCAGTGAAATGGATGACGGCACTCATCTGCGAACAAAAAAACAAGCAAT
>JALLPC010000822.1:0-11275 GCA_036940045.1 Stephanocyclus meneghinianus | reverse complement strand
GTGACACCACAGCAACGGACAGTGGCTGCAGAAATGACAGCAGCTGCGGCAACAGTGATGGCAGCTGCATCCATGGTGGCAGCAATAGTTGCAGCGATGGGTGACAGCAGCAATGATGGCTGCAGTAACTGGCAACATCAATGGCAGCAATGGTTGCAGCCATGGGCAACAGCAGCAGTGATGGCTGCGGCAATGGTTAACAGCAGCAGTGATGGCTGCAGCAATGGGCAATATAAATGGCAGCCGTGTCTTCGGTGGCAGCAATGGGTGAATTGTGGCAACAGCAGCGGCAATGACCACATCAACAGGTGGCAGCAATGGGCGGTGGTACTAGGTGACAGCAACGGCGGCTGCCTTGATGCTGATGGATGTGCATTAATTAATTAATTTGATTATTAGATAAATTAACTGGATTAATTATTCAATTAACTCAAATTAATTATTAAATAATGTAATTTAATTAGTTATTAAATAAATTAACTCAATAAACTTACTACATTGAAAAAACCAAATAAAGAGACAGCATCAATGGTGGCCAAGACGGTGGCAGCAATGGCGGCAGAGACAACGTCAGCAATGGTGGCAGAGGGGGCGGCAGCAACGGCCTCAGAGGCGGCGGCAGCAATGGCGACAGAGGCTTTGGCAGCGATCACTACGATCGGTAAACGGGGGTATACGTCTGGTATATTCAATATACCAGACCTATACCAGTGCGGTCATCATCGGTCATTTGAATTTTTTCTCTGGTATATGCGTGGTATATGCCATATACCACGCATATACCAGACATTGTCCCATCTGCAAAAAATACCCATCTGCAATGACATAGGGCCGTTCGCGGTGATGTATGCCAGGCGTACACCAGTTTATTTTTGTCACGAAGGAATTTGTTGAATTGTATACTAAGATGTATGCCAGGCTAACGTCAGGTTTTTGGCAGTCGATATAGCCAAGATAAACCGGAAGGGCCCTTGCATATACCAGACACATATACCAGCTGTGAGAGCGGCTCCAGCACCTGGGATACGCGTGGCATATGACAACTCCTCGAGTATACCAGAGATGTTTCCAACATGGGAATTAGATATATAAAGGGATTTGAATTTTACGCCTGGTATATGCATGGCATATTAACACTGTTTTACATGTGGGAATCAATTCAAAGTTGGAGTTGATTTTTTTGAATTTTAAGTTCACTCAGGAATCACTATAAAATTTGTCGTTTAGAATCTTTTCTTTGACAAGGTTTCCATTCAGGTCGACAGACAGACGTCATTGCATGTTCAAGGAAAAGTATGTACATACCTGTAGAAAATATCTATATCTACTTACAATTCAACTTTTTATGCCCACTAGTTATAAGAATCATCTTTATTGCCCCCTCAAATTGAGCTGTGTGCCCCCAATTGGCAAATAGAGGTTAGCACAAAAAACTCCCTCCCTCCCCATCAACACTCATATCTACCAAAAGCTCTCCAAACATGTCCCAAACCATAGCAAACCTACACACCATCCATTGCAAGCCACCTAATCTGTCTGCTACGTTGCTTTCGGTTGTTCTTCCAAGAGACTGTGACAATGCAAACATTTCAGGCTCACTAAGTCGCCTTCAGCATGCCCTTCCCTCCATTCCTTCTGCAAGTAGCACTTGTGCTGTTCAAACTTCCATTCTTTAGGGTCTTTGTGTTTGCATCCAAGTTTATTGCTCACCTTGTAATCTATGATCTGTTTCTTGCCAGTAACAGAGGTGTATTGCTGATGCCTTGCAGAGAACCTTTTCCCACCTCCCAGGTTACTATTTTAAGCATCTCTGTAGAGGAATGGTACATGACATTCTGGATGGGTTGTAACTCCACATTAGGGTGTGCTGCAGAGATAAAAACCTTCCCAATTCCACTGAGAGTGATGTTGAACAACATTTTAGCAAAAAATTACCTTACGGAGAATGTGCATTCATCCACAAACTTACCTGTGTCTTTTTCTTTTTCTTATGCTGTAAGTAATAAAAGCAAATGTGCTGATGAACAATTACTAGAACTATACATGTTTGAGGAAAAAAACGGAAAGAACTCACTGTTGTATTTTCACTCGGTTCACTCTATGACGTATAAAATAGACCTACATTAGAGACATGAAAACAAAACAGCCACAAATTAAGATGTCACCACTCACCACTCTATCCACTTCGGTGTTCATCCTTTTAGAAGACTGATAGCAAAGGAACTGTGTTTGAGTGACATATGCACATAGCAGACACGCTTGAGGAAAAAACATGACAAACTCACTGTTGCATTTTCAATCTCTAAAACCTGCGACATGTAAATTAGAACTTATGTGAGATAAATGCAAACAAAACAGCCACTACCCAATTCATCACCTCTCACCGATGTATCCACTTCAGTGTTCATCCTATTATTTGACTGTTATCGACAAAGCATATCAAAGGAACTGTGCTGAGTGACACATATGCACATAGCAGACATGTTTGAGGAAAAAACATTTCAAACTCACTTTAGCATATTCGCTATCTAAAATCTGCGATATGTAAATGAGAACTTAGGTGAGATAAATGCAAACAAAACAGCCACTACCCAATTCATCACCTCTCACCAATGTATCCACTTCTGTGTTCATCCTATTATTTGACTGTATTGACAAAGCATAGCAAAGGAACTGTGTTTGAGAGACATATGCACATAGCATACATGTATCAGGAAAATAAATCACAAACTCACTGTGGTAGTTTCGCTCCGTAAAATCTGCAACATGTAAATTAGAAATTAGGTTACAGAAATGCAACCAACAAAGCCAGTATCTAAGATGGTACAGCTCACCGATCTATCCACTTTGTTGTTCATCCTTTTAGTTGACTTTAGTTGGCAAAGTATAGAAAAGGAATTGTGTTGAGCGATGCATGCACATAGCTAACCTGTTATTTGGAAAAACTTACGTTACTAGTATCACTCTGGACAATCATATGTGATATGTTAAATCGACTTTTCGTTGAAATAAATGCAAACAATAAAAACACACGTGAATCTGTCACAGCTTACCAATGTAGTCACTCTGTTTATTGCTCCCGCGTCATTATGTTTTGGTGCTCTGAAGGTTACTTCAATTGTTACTGCTTCTACCTCTTTTGGCTTGTTCAATTTGTCATCTCGTGGTTCATCCTTGTTCTGTGTTTCTTCACCGTCAGGGGTGCATGGCATTGTGTCATCAGTTTCTCCGTGCTGCGCTATGGCATCGATGTCACAGCTCACCAATGTATCAGTATTTGTTTTATCTCGTATCATGTTACGTTTTGGCGCTGCGATGATTATTTCATTAGTAACGGCTTCTACCCTTTTTGGTGTGTTTGATTTCTCGTTGTTCTGTGTTTCTTCACCATTTGGACTAGCTTTCATTGCGCCATGAATTTCCTTGTGCTGTGTTACTGCATCTATCTTCTTCTGAGGATGAAATAAAGGGTGGAGTATAACTGGTTAGTTTAAGATTTTTGCACGCCACAAACTGATACATGACAATGCGAAAGGAAGAATGGGAAACAATTCTCACTGATCCTTGTTGCAGTCCGGTCATTGGAACTAATGCTACTTGTGGCATATTTGTATCAAAAAAACAAATTTCATCATTTGTATCAAAAAAACAATCCAAATCGTCTCTGTAGCGATCTTGTGTAGTTGGTGTTTTGATAGGTGAGGAACATAACGGTGTCTGATCTTTGCTCGCTGCTTCCTTCAATGGCCCTGTCCTACTCATGAAAGAAACCAAATTAGATGGAACAGGAGGCGAATGCCTCTTTTTTTGTTCAATGAGTTTCACAGGTGGACTGAACCCTGCGTACTGATTTAATGATGGTGTCATAACATCGTATGTCTCTTTCAGATGAATGAATGCTTCGTTTAGGGTAAGTCCAGCAACAATTGCAGTTGTGGCATAATCAAAAAGATGCTTGGAGAACATAGGATGAATATTTGAATGTGCCGAAAACCTTTCAATGTCTTCAAGAGTTACCTCATCACTCTTCTGTAGGGTCTCACACAGAATGTGTCTCGAAACAATGAGGTAGCATTTTGAATCCTTTGAATGATACTTTTGGTAGTAATTTGTTGGCACGATGATTGCGTCTAGACCTTTTGGGACCAATCCTGTTTTCGAGACGTACATTCCAAAAGTTGATAGGGACAATGATCTAAAGCTCTCCATTAACTTTTCACTGCCGCTGTTGGCAACACGGACCACAGAATGGTTTCCTGCTCTTCTGTTGGGTATCTTTTTCCATTCAACAGAGTTGGAGATGGCAAATGGCATTGAGAATGGTGGAGAAGATCCCACTTTGTTGACTACCACGGGCAAGATATCCTTCACAAAGGAAGAAGTTTCATGATTGCTTGAATGGATCAGTTGGAACATTACTCCCATTGCGCGTGGACCCTGACCCTTAAACAAATCGCTTTTTAGAACTTCAGAAACATCTTCAATCGTTGCAACTGATACCCCATTCAATGTAAATCCTTCATGTCTGAAGTTCCTCACAATGTGTTGCTTCAATGCCTCCCTGCCAGCGAATTGAAGGTAATTGAAGAGTTCTTTTAGATATTCTTGGAACGCATTGATCTCAACGTCGGTAATTTCATAACATCCTCCCATTTCTACCTGTTGTGGGTCCAACTTTGGCCAGAGATGTATGTAGGCTTTGGCATGTTCCCAAGTAATCAAATTCTTGTTTGTAGGCATTAGTGAATGAGGGAGTAAGACTGTCTTGCCATCAGAGCATAACTGCACCTTGCCATTATTGTTGATCACTAGTTTTGTATCTTTGGTTGCGGCTGAGTTATTGCCAGTAACGATTGGAACTGACTCCATCGCTGGAAAGACTTGGAGGTGTACATTATTACTGTTGTTACTCACGTTGCCTCCAATAGAAATCTTGTTATTATTGCCATCAACAACACTAGTTCTGTTGTATACTGCAGCGTTCGTCGGAAGTCTCGAGGGAAGATGCTGTGCTGGTGGGTATGGATAATATGAATGTGGAGGTTGTTGTGGAGGATTGGGATACATTTGCCCATAATGTTCATTCCAATTGGTAACATTCCCGCAATTGAATGGGGGTTGCCATTTGCTCTGATCTGGTGGAGGAGGAGGTTGTTGTGAAGGACTGTGATGCATTTGCCCATTACACGCTATCCAACCTGCCGCATCCTCAAGGAGGGGTGGAGGGTTGTGGTATTGGCCAGGGAGTTCACCCCGGTTCCAACTGGGTGGGGGAGGGACGTAATTCAATTCAATGGGTTCCATCTCATGAGAGATACTGTAGATACATCTGAGAAACGAATCAATGTTATGAGATGTTGTTGTGGCAACACAGGTTAGTATGTGGGTTTGCCATTACCAATGACAAACAGTCCACCAACGGTCGGTGAGGGAGGGAGTTTTTTTTAGCCAACCTCTATTCGCCATTTTGTCAATTTGTATACCAGTTCCTACATGGTTAAAAAAATGGCGCGACTTAGTCTTGTATGTTCATATTTCATTTTCGTCCTAACGTATAATACAGGACCCTACAAAATACTTATTTGTTTGTTTTATCCGATTGGTAACACATTTTCTTTTGGCAAATGTTTGTTTGTGTTGTCCACAGTGCAAGTGACAATGCAGGCCTCACTTGCATTTCTTTTGCTTATGCCGCAAGGACACATCGTAACGTTTGTTATTCGAATGATAATAATGATTTCTTATGTGTTTCTGGGTGTAGTCGATGATTTCATGTGGGATGTGTGGTTTGGAAAATACTCCTATCTAACTAAGCACAGATGGTTGGTGTTCCTGAGTCCCATAATCATTGCAATTTATGGAGCGAGCCCATTTTTTGTAGTCAGTCCTACGTGCTGCATAGAATGCACCAATACCCACGTGTCTGAATGGAATATAGGGAAAAAATACTGTCATATTAAGTGTACAGCTTGTGACAATACTTACGTCAAATGTTTAATTCCGGGGTGCAATAGACTTTACCAGAACAACCAGGAATGTACCGTTTTCAAGAGAAGATCAGTCAAGGCCTACATGAATGATCACATGAAAAGGTTCCACAATGTAACATTAGGGAATCATGATGATTGCTCAAAACCCGTGGTGGTAGTGGCAAAGAATATTCGGGCCCCAACAGTATCTCAACATCTCATGGACGAAGCTCTGACCGAGCAAGCTGACGAGGGATGCTTAGAGTTTGAGTGCACGGAATCATCAATAGACATGGAAGGTATTGTACAATCGTCGCCATGCAAAGGAGAAAGTAGTGACAGCAAATGCACGGAAGCCGCATCTGGTATGGAATATGTTGTAAGGAATGAAGGCAACGATGAAAGCGACCATTATGACATTGAAAACAATGATGAAACCAGTTTTCAGAGAAGTGTCGATTCTGCATTCCAAGACCACCGCGTTGTACCAGATTGCTCTCAGCACTATGTACCAGAGATTATTCAAATATCTCTTGAAAACACAATACAAGAAGAGAACGAGGATTTCAATAGTGTTGAATACCTCCAGTTTGCGACTCATCGTGGTATGAATCTTAACCCAAATTTGGACATGGATGCTGTGTCAGTAGCAGGCTTGACAAAACCTGATATCAACATAACTCTACCGAGGGAATCTTGCTTGGAGTATAGGTTCCTTGACTTTGATTTTCTTGATTTCAGGACGGAGAATGCTAAGAAGCTTGTACGTAAAAACTCTTGTGTGGAGGCATATAGCCAAACACAGTTGTATTTCTATCAAAAATACATTGTGAAAGCCATTGAATCTGTGGATTCCGGTGGGTATCAGGGATTGGTTCATCGAGCAAATGTTGCAAACAAAGAGGATGCATCGGGATTGTCTGATCGAAATGAGACGCAGTTGGCGTACATGATGCAAAAGATATTAATTGGCATCAAGGGTGACCTGAAGGATGTATTTATGCAATTTCAGAGTAAAATGCGCGACATGGTTAACACAGAAAAAACATCTTGTACCACAAAAACCAAATTCCCGAGGACAGGCACAGATGCACGTCGTTTCTTTACTGATGGAACTCACTCTATACTGAAAAACTTCCCTGTTCAGGAAGTATTTGAGGTAAATAACCATGCTTGTGTTAGCTTGAAGGAGACAATTCTTCTTGCAGCCGGACACTGCGGCGGGTTTGATTTTGCATGGGACGGTCGTCTGGGGATGAAGGGCCCTAGTGACGGTCTGAATAGGACCCGAGCTGTTGCAGACCTCATAACTGACATCGAAGATGCAATGAGAGAAGCAATAAGAAAAAAGGAGCCTAATAGGCCAGAACAAGACATCGATTGTGACATCAAGGCAACAAGCAAGGGGTATATTTACTTCTGGTCTGATTCCTTCCTGCGATGCTTCGTCAAACAGAAAGATAATAGTGTATGGATCTTGACTGTGACTATATCTCCTCGGTGGGCTGATGTAAACAAGGGGACATACACGCATGTCCTCGCCATGGGAAAAAGTAGCGACGATCACACTCCTGTCATAGACAATTACATGAGAGAAGCAAGGGAGCTGCAGCGCGGCTTTCGGTGCTACTTCGGTGATACCAATGATATCAGATACGTAGCGTTTGGTCTCCTGTTGCATTCAGCAGATCGTCCAGAAAGACAGGCCCTCGGACATACCAGGAAGGAGGGTTACTATGGCAAAATTACAAACTATGCTCATTGTGTTTCCACGCTCTTGTTCCCTGCATGTGTGGATTGCTACAGGGATCAATTGTCCATCATTCTCGGAGAAAAGAGTGCCCAAAGAAATTGCCAGAAATGCCAAGCCTGGGCAATCAATCCTGAAGTTCAAGATTCACCCGTGCCAAAAAAATATCCTGCAGCACAGGAGTGCAATGTTGCAGTGAAGCCACCCAAGGGCAGAGAGCCTGGACTTAAGAAGATTGGTCCAATTAAACTCAGCAGAGAATTTCTCATCCAAGCTTGCTCTTTTGCTTATGAGATGAGGCGCGAGGGGAAATGGTTGAAGGATGAATTCATGGATTACCTGCGCACGTGCAATGTGAATGATGTCATATTGAAACGGATCAGTGATTTGGTCGATCAGGACAAAAGCAATAATACAAGGACTGACATTAGAGAAGTCCTGCCTGCCGTATGGTTGGAATATGATTGCTTCAACAGACACAGGTTACCCGACTTGCCAATGCATGGTGTGAGTCATGGAATGATTTGTGACATGATCGATTTCTTCCATGGTGTTCTGGCAAAGTGGAAGAAGATGTCTTCATTTGACCAATTCGCAAACAAAACAATAAATGATGTAGCTGTGTTTCAACTCTCTTGGTGCAAACTAAAGCGTCTCCCAAAAGCTGCGTGGGTCAGTGAAAACACCAATGCATTTATGAGACTTTTTTCCTACTTGTATGGAATGTACTTTCTGAACCATCCTGTCGACAAGGATAAACAGGTGCACCGTATCAATATGTCAAGAATGATGAATGCTTCGCAAGCATGCATTTCCATGCTAATGTCGAGAGGAGATATTGAGGGGAGTGAGGTGGAAAAATACATGAAGTTTCTGATGTCCACTGCACATTATCTGCACAAGGAATTTGGTTCAATAGGGGAAAAGGATGATCCAGATAACAACGAACGTGTAGGGGCAACCAAACAGAGGAGTAGGAAAAGAAAGAGGAATAGTACAGACATAGTTGATCAGCTCAGTCATCATGATGTACTCATGCTGCTTGAAATTATTGAACCAAACCCAACACAAAAATGTACAGTGAAGAAAGAGCAGTTGCGTAAAATCTCCACCGCTACACTGAAGAGTGTCCTAAAGAAGCTGAATGAAAAGGTTTCAGGAGACAAAAATGTTTTACGGTTACGACTTTTTAGCAAAATTCTGGACCGTTCCCTTGAGGCAGAATATCAGGTGTCTGATTCTCAGAAACAATGTTCAATCACTAATGACAGCAACATAGGAAATTTCGTCATCCCCAGCAACGCAAATGGTGAATCGGATGTCATTGGCAATGAGGAAACCCATTCAAATGGTGTGGACAATTTTGGTGAACGTATTGATGTGGACATGTTCGACAGCAAAAGGGAATCATACATATGGAACAAAGGTGCATGGTTGAGTTTCTGCGTAAATATTAAAAGCCAATGGGATTACTTGGGAAATGCAATCATGATTTACGAGGCAAGGGAGGAAAATTCAATTCGGAGTCCCAAAGCCATTCTTTATGGGATGCAGAAGAACCAGGAATACAGAGAGTATAAATTGAGGCTTCTCCACAAGCTTAATGGCTTCGATACTTTGATGTATGCGTTCCCTGAGATACATACCAGGGAATCTGTCTCTAGGTACAAGGGTTATCATGTGTTTGAGTCAAGTGAATATATCAAACAAAGACACAAGGATGGCAAGCCTCTTAGCTGCTTCACTCTAGACGGAGAAATCGATACTGTAGGTGTTGCATTTCATGGCGGGTATATCGTCGATGATGATGGAGATGATGTTGTTCATTACCTCACTTTCAAGTATAAGACTGGTGGCATCATGGATGACAAAGTGTCGGGTGTACACTACTGCGGATTCCAGGAGGGGTCAGAAATGACCATTAAAAAAAAGACTTGAGTACTAGGATAGATGATTATGCACTGATGCTTCCATTAATAGCCATAGGCAAAAGATTCGTGAAACAATTCACACTTGTGTATTCAGACTGGAGAGTTTTAAGAACTGATAACCAGGAAAACAACAAAGGTATACCGTGCATAGACAGAGGCTTGTTTGGGGATCTATTGGGTGAGCAGGGAATAAGAATAGATAAAATTTTTTAAAACATCACAGTGAAGACGGTCAGTACAAAGATATCATAGCTTATCAATGACACCACCAACCCAAATTTTCAAGATGGTTTCGATTTTAGTTAACGTATACTTCATATGATATTCAAGCTAAGTAGTATTTTCCTTTGTTAAGTATTTTTTTCGTACATGCAACCTCGCGGTTTTGAATTTGCTGTCATGTTCCTAGAGAGTGTCTGAAGTATGTATCATATATTCGTGACATTGTTTTGGTTTTTAGATCTAGTTAAAAAATATTAACGTATTATACATATGCAAATAACACCTAAAACGACATCTAACTTTCTAAATGTTTTTCACCTCGTGTACTGCAAAGACATAGTATTCGTTTGTAGATCTAAATAAACAATAATAATGTATTATAACGATGTTATTGTCACATATAATGACTTATACATAACAATTAGTACCTATAGAGAGTGTATGAAGGATGTATCATATAATCGTGACATTGTTTTGGTTTTTAGATCTATTAAAAAAATATTAACGTATTATTCATATGCTAATAAGACCTAAAACGACATTTAACTTTCTAAATGTTTTTCACCTCCTGTACTGCAAGACATAGTATTCGTTTGTAGATCTAAATAAACAATATTAATGTATTATAACCATGTTATTGTCTCCTAAAGTGACATCTCACAATTTTTTTTCCTGTGCAACCTAGAGGCTTTGGAACTCGGGTCATGTAGAGTGTAGAGTGTACACGACTGTGTTATTTTTCATGACACTGTTCCAACGACACTATCTTGTCCCATTCGTCGCCATTCGAACCTAGTCATTGTAAATTATCCGGATCGATGACCATCTGACTAGCCGTCCTGCCTCAACATACACACGTGATTTTCTCTCCACAATGGCACCTAAAAGGAAAGGTGGACCGGGTGTAACATCATCACCCAAAAGGATGAGAAACCACTGTGTTGCTTGCATTAAAAAAACGCAGGTAGCAATGAGCGACATGTCAAACGTGTTGGGAAGTGGGATATTGAAACAACCCAAGATAAGGATTGCTAGGCGTAAGGGATTGCTTTGTAATCCATGCTACAATGAAAAAATGGTGGCCATAACTGGAAACTCAGACACGCATGAGCCATTGACGTCAGACCTGGGGGGAGATAGTCTTGATTTGAAAGAAAAAGCAATACAGCTTACGAAATGGAAAGTCTATGGTCAGAGACGGCGGAAAAGGGCGTTCTACAAGAAAACTGCTAAGAATTTGGGTCTCCTTGAAAACCCAAAGGAAGTAATATTCTGGGAAGGGGATGAAAGTACTGGAAAATGGGTGACTGGGGAACAGTTATGCAAAGAGGGTATGATTACACTGTATAAAGGACAAGGGAAGGGGACGGTGAGAGAAGAATTACAAGGAGTCATTGTAAGAA
>JALLPC010000821.1:0-11325 GCA_036940045.1 Stephanocyclus meneghinianus | reverse complement strand
AGAGTGTGGTCATACTAAAGTCACCAGAGCCAAGAAGACCAAGAAACAGGCATGGCACTGGGACAAAGTAAATGAAAAAGCCTTTGACAACATACAGGCTACTATTGCAAGAGGTGTAGTACTAGTTTACAGAATTTGAGATATACATTGGCGCCTTGTATAAACAACTTGGTGCAGTCATTACTCAGGGTAACAGGCCAATAGCATTGTTCAGTAGATTACTGACAGGAATGCAACATAATTCTTGTGTGACCAAAATTGAACTACTGGCCATTGTGGAGACACTAAAAGAGTTTAAAGGCATGCTGACAAAAGTTTATGGTCTTCACCAACCATAAAAACCTAATCCAAGATGCCCTTGGGTTGACCTCAGACCATTTCTATCAGTGGAGGTTACTCCTAGAAGAGTTTGGTCCCAAAATCATGCATATCAAAGGAATCCACAAAACAGTTGTTGACACCATCTCTAGACTTTACTTCGGTCCTGTCCAAGATGAAAAGGCTAATTCAATGATGTTCACAAAGTGCTCTAGTCATTACACCATGCATGCTCCTTCAGAAGAGAGCACAACAAATCACCCACACCAAATGAACATGGTGTTTGCTAATCACAGCAAAGACGATATGATTTATCCTTTGACAGTAAAGGAAATTGCACAGTCCCAGGTGGATAAATTTTGTCCTGAAAAAACTAAGCAAGACTGACTTGTATTCCAGTCAATTGGTAGAGGATACACAAGTCCTATGCAAGGATTGCAAGATGGTCATCCCCAAAGATCTTCAGTTTGATCAGTTAGCTGGTATCACCACATTCTGCAGCATCCTAGACACACACATCTTGAAGAAGTGTTACACAGCTGTATTGGAAAGGTATGAGAAACACCATCTGATCACATGTCAAAAACTGTCATACATGTCAAGTTAACAAGTTACACAAACACAAGCATGGAAAACGCCCTACAAAGCTTGTTACTTGTCATCACAAACCCTTGGGAGGCTTTTGCAAGAATCTCATTGGAACATACTCTCTCAAGGTAAAGATGGAACAGAAATTGTCTTTATATGCTTGACTATGATAGAACCAGCCTCCAGATCGTTGAAACAGTTGAACTACAACTCAAAATTCATTTTGAAGCATTATATGTCAGATATCTTTGGCCATAGGTGTGGCCTCAATATCCATCCCCTGAGACCCGGCCAAGATTGCAAAACCCTTTGGGACTATCTTGAGAGCTTAAGTCCAGCTCCACATGTCCTCAGGTTGCCAAGATCACCACTTCAAATTAGATGCCAAAAGAATTCTAAAATGAGATAATGTTTCAAAGTCTACCACATAACGATAGGTATTTTTCTACAATGATTGGATGTCAGATAGCAAAAGGGTTGAAAATAGCAAGACAACACACATCATGATGCCAAATTGCACTTGTGCAATTATTTTTTTCTTACATCATTAGAAGTAAACCATGGATAGACTATCTGACACTCCCCATCAACGGAATTTTTCATCAAAACATGTAGAAATGTTTGTAGGAATACTGCATAACATCCACAATGATTTGACTTCCACTCAATACTTCAAAATGAATTTTGAGTTGTACTTGTAACCACAGATGCGGTTATTCCCGTGGCTACAAAGGGGCACAGGGGTACCAAGACACATAATAGCACTAAGTTACCAAATCATCTACAATGATTAGTCACTTAGTAAATAAGACCTGGTTTAGCTATAATCCACGTTGTCAATACATAATCTACGACAACAGAAGCAAATATAAACTTCACTTCAATGCTCTGTGTGAATCATATGAGATCAAGCGTAAGCCAACCAGTGTCAAGAACCCATAAGTGAATGCTATACTGGAGCAGTTGCATCAGGTGATTACCACCACGCTATGCACTACTGAACTAGATATGGCCAATTCAGTAGTAACCAGCAACATAGATGCATTCCTAACAGATGTAGCATGGGCCATTTGCTCAACTTGCCATATCTTTGGTCGGCATATGTTGTTTGACATACCATTCCTTGCCAATTGGAACAAAGTTGGAGAACACAGGCAACACCAGACAGACCTTAACATGGAATGGGAAAATTTCTCATGCCATGATTGGGACTACCAAGTTGGTGACAAAGTACTTCTTTGAAAAGATGGTAATCTCTGCAAATCAGAGAGTTGGTATGAACATGATGCTTGGACTATCACATCAATTCATATGAATGGGACAATCAAAGTTCAATGCGGAACAAAGTCAGAATGACTGAACATTAGGCGAGCTATACCTTTTTTTAACAATAAGACATAACCCATATAATTGTTATTTTTACTGAATTATTTCCCTCTCCTACACAACACGTACGCTTTCGTTATATGATGATCATCATCATGGTACTCATCTGTGGTATTTTATATTTTTGGTCAAATATGGTCAGTTTCCTGAAAATGGTCAGAGACAAATGGCTTATATAATATATTTAATCGAAGTTTGGGGGAACACATCCAAGAAAGCATCTGCTTCCAAACAGATCTTACAAATATCAATGCATATGTTTTAAATTATGTCTGTATATATACATACGGGTTATATAAATATTTTCACTAGAAATGATTACTAATAAAAATAAGAACGGGAAATTTTTTAAACTGATTCAACGAATTGATAAAAAAAATTTATGCCTCTATATGAAGCCTATTTATCTCATCTCGTTTTCTTGACACATATTTTAAAATTGGTCATTGATTTGTGTGCTGCCCTGTGCTCAGTACTAGTTCCAATTTTCTATATTAGTGCCTGATCTGTAAGATTACGTAAATTTAATACCGCAACATGTACAACGTTCCGCGAGCTGTGCATGGCTTTAAAAAATGACCGACATGAAATAGACGATGGACCAAAAAACGACCGACCAAAAAACGTCCGACCATGACGAAAACGACCGGCGACGGATTTTTGTGACCACAACTCAACTGGGACAACAAGGGAAAATTGTGCGTGATTTATGGAGAGGGCTGTAACGACCAACCAAAAAACGACCGACCATGACAAAAACGACCGGCGACGTATTTTTGTGACCGCAACTCACCCGGGTCAACAAGGGAAAATGGTGCGAGATTTATGGAGAGGGCTGTACGCACTTCTTTTATACTTTAGCCCTGACGCGGACGTTTATAGGGCTGGTTGGACAGTGTAAGTTATTAAAGGACGTTTCAAATAAAACGAGGTCCATGATTTGCTTGAGCCTCGCCCATATGTTTTTCTTTGTCCGATGACAAGCATTCGGGGGGGGGCAATGTCCTTTATACCCCTGAATTGCGTGACATAGTGCTTTGACATGCCCGAATTTTGGGTAAGTTTTTGGAGATTTGCAGTCCAAATAAAACGACTTCTGTTTCAGCCTAACAAACATTCTCCCTCTGTTCACACAAAAAGAAACTTGGTATATATATAACTTTGTTACATATGCAATTTTTTTATGTATGCAACATAGATGAGGCAGGTCAAAATCAGTGAGGAGAGTGAGTATTCTTTTTATATACATAGCATCGACCAGATTGTTTATATACATAACATTTTTTGATCATTATATTGGGGCAAGCAGGTGTGTGCAATGTGATTTTTTCCACGGAAATGGATGGTAGAAGTGAAGGAGCAGGTGAGCTAGTGAGAGAGTATTCTTTTTTATATACATAACATTGAACATTGGCCACTTTCGTTACATACATAACATTTTTTCTTTTTTATAGCAGTTTGATATATATGTAACTTTGTTATGTATGCAATTTTCATACATGCAAAATAGATGAGACAGTTCAAATTGGTGAGGAGATTAATGTGCTTCACTATACCTCTTCTCTGAGATGACTCAATATTTTCAGATCACGCTGTGTCAATGTGACAATATGAAACAATGTCATGGATAAAACAAGATTTTGTTTTGTTGACTTCCCTTGGCATTGTTAAGTACCCTGACCAGAGGTACCAACAGACTTTGATGAGTGGTCTCCCCCAAGAAAGAAACTGGGATTGGAAAAATTATAATTACCATGGAGGAAACGAGGTAAGTGATATTTTCATGAATATGTTCACATCGTTGTTATGGATATAACAAAGTGATGTTTTGTTGTTATCACATACAGGATAATCTGTGGATATGTATGTAACTGTTTAATGGTATGAGGTATGTACATTTTGGTGTTTATGTGCATTTATGCGATGAAAGATTGATATGTACATAACATCTGTTTTTTTCACACTTTGCGGTTATGATTACTTGTCAACGTTGTTATGGATATAACAAAGTGATGTATTGTTGTTATCACACACAGGATAATCTGTGGTTGTTATGATTACTTTTCATCGTTGTTATGGATATAACAAAGTGATGTATTGTTGTTATCTCACACAGGACTGGCCAGAGGTACCGACAGACTGTGATGAGTGGTCTCCCCCAAGAAAGAAACGGGGATTGGGAAAATTATAATTACCATGGAGGAAACGAGGTAAGTGATATTTTCATGAATATGTTCACATCGTTGTTATGGATNAAATTATAATTACCATGGAGGAAACGAGGTAAGTGATATTTTCATGAATATGTTCACATCGTTGTTATGGATATAACAAGGTGATGTTTTGTTGTTATCACATACAGGATAATCTGTGGATATGTATGTAACTGTTTTATGGTAAGAGGTATGTACATTTTGGTATTTATGTGCATTTATGTGATGAAAGATTGATATGTACATAACATCTGTTTTTTTTCACAGTTTTTTTGTTATGATTACTTTTCAATGTTGTTATGCATATATCAAAGTGACGTTTTGTTGTTATCACACACAGGATAATCCATGGTTGTTATGATTACTTTTCCACGTTGTTATGGATATAACAAATTGATGTATTGTTGTTATCTCACACAGGATAATCCATGGTTTGTGTGTATAAAAGTTTTATGGTATGAGGTATGAACTTTTTTGCTATTTGTTTGCCTTTTTTGCAATGAAAGATTGGTATGTACATAACATCTGTTTTTTTACACATTTTGGGGTTATGAATACTTATCACATTTTTACATCATGATCAACTTGGGTGTATGACGCAGTATTTTGCTGCATGTGGTTTTTTTCACTGAGAAATATGAATGTTGTGTCAAGTATAAATATATCTAGTAAAATGGTTTTTCTCCCAAAGGGATAGTATTTTGGCATCAATATATAACTTAAAATCTGTTAAATTCACTGACCGTTTTCAGGAAGCCGACCAATCCTGACCAAAAATATCTCAAACCCTCTTCAGCCCTTTCAACTTTGACGGCACACCTCTCGGCCCCGCTGGAAGCCGCGTCCTCATCCATCACAAACCTTCCATCCAATGCTCCTTGGATTTCCATGCTCTTGATGGCTTCTACGTCAGCCCCACACTACACTGCTACCGATGCTACCATGTCCTCAACAAAAGCACTGGTGCTGTCCTTACCACCGATGCCGTCAAATTCTGCCACCATCAGCTTCCCAACCCGACGCCCTGCTAGAAGACAAACTCCTCCATGCCCGTCATGCCAGTAACACAACACTGCACCTCAGCCCATTGCCAACTGCTGCCCAACTCAATGCTGTCCACGCTCTGCACAGCATTGTTCAACATTACATGAACACCCTTCCAGCCACATCTCCAGGGGTGGCCCAACCACATTCAGCCCCATCTCCAGGAGTGACGCCACCCAAACAAACCCTTTGTTCTACACCACATATAACACCGTCTCAACACCCTACTATGCCCCCTGACCCACCGTCGCCCACGACCCTCTGGCCACCCATAATGTGCCCGCCTGCGCCACCCCACCACACCCTTAGCAACCCCCGTCCTTGATGCTACCTCAGGTTGCATGCTTGAACATCGCCAGCTGCACAGTCATCCTGCCCACAAACAAACCTGGGACACCTCTTACACCAATGAACTTGGGCACCTATGTCAAGGCATTAGCCAAGACTCCGCCAACCCGGCCAACAATCGAGTCCCAGCCACCAACACATTCATGCCCTGACATTACCTAAACCCGCATTGTCTGTGACATCTGACCGCAGAAGAAAGACCCCTACTGCACTCACATCACCATTGGGGGTAACCGCATGCCTACCCCTCAGGCACTGGTACATGCACGGCGTACCTTGAGACAGTCAAACTGCTGATCAACAGCATCCTCTCCATGCCTAACGCCACATTTGCCTGTTTTGACATTACTAACTTCTACCTCAGCACGCCCCTTGACTGCCCCGACTACGTCAAAATCAAAGTCTTGGTCATCCCACAAGAATTCATTACTGAATACAACCTCACCACCTTTGCAACCAACGGATGGGTCCACTTCCAAATTTGAAAAGGTTTATTTGGTCTTAAACAAGCAGGCAAGCTCCCAATGACCTCCTTGCAACATGGCTTGACAGTCATGGGTACTACCAATGTTCCACCACCCTGTGATGTTTGCCCTCATTGTTGATGCCTTTGGAGTCCAATATGTGGACAAGCGCATGCAGACCACTTACTCACCACCCTATAAGAGCACTATGCCATAACCACAGATTGGACAGGTTCCAAATTTGTCCGCATTGACATTGCATGGGACTATACCCAGTGCACAGCCCGCCTTTCCATTGACAGTTATATTAAAGACATCCTTGCCAAGTACCGCCACCCTCTTCCACTCAAACCACAACACGCACCCCATGTGCACGTACTCATTGCATCTAACATGCCCAATGAGCGCTGTCTAACACCTGCTGAGACCACACAAATCCAGGGCATTGTAAGGTCACTCCTGTACTACATACACGCAGTGGACAACAAACTCCTGGCCACACTCAGTACTATCAGTGCACAACAAGCAACACCTACAACCAAAACCAACCTTGCCGTCAACCGACTCCTCGACTATGTCTCTATGAACCCCAACAATGGCATCACGTACAGGGCTAGTTCCATGGTCCTCGCCACACACTCTGATGCCAGTTTTCTCACTGAAATCAATGAGCGCAGTTGCGCAGGCGTCCACCTTTTCCTCTCGGATAACGATCCCATTCCACGGCCTAATGGGCCTGTCCTGATCATCTCACATATCATCAAATTTTTTGTTGTTTCTGCCGCTGAAGCCAAACTTTCTGCCATCTGCATCATGGCCCATGAAATGGTTCCCCTGCGTGCCACCCTTGAGGAAATGGGGTGGCCCTAGCCTAAATCACCTATCCAAACAGACATCTCTACTGCTGCAGGCATCCTCCACGATACCATCATCCAGTGCGGAACCACAATGATTTGTCTTTGCCTACATTGGTTCTGTTGCCGCAAAGCCCAGGACCAATTCTGCTTCTACTGGGAGCACGGATCCTCAAACCTTGCTGATTACCATACAAAGCACCACCCTCCCACCTACCACCATGCCCATTGACAAACCCATGCTTAGTATGTCCCTGCAGGGTGTGTAGCTATGCTATTTTGCTGTCGGGCCCTCTCACGTACCCTAGCTAGACTTACCAGGCACATCCTCTAATAGCCTCACCATTCCATGCATTACAAGCCCCATGCTCCCGCATAATCCAATAAAACTAAAGCTGAAGTTGTAATCATCTTATGATGCTCTTCATCAAGTTTTCTTTTGGATTTTTGAATCATATTTTGCATACTGAATGTAAAGCAACTGAAATCAGTCTGGGTTGGCTGATTGCAAATAAATAGCCCACATACATCATAATGATCTTGAAAGGCCACTCACACTGTCTTCTGCACATTTTCTCTCTTCCAGCTTGTCTCATATATCTTGATCACCATCATCCACAATATGATTGGTCACGGATATGAACCGTCTCATAGAAGTGATGGAAAAGCAATGACATCCAAGAGTGAACAAAGTGACAACAAGTTAACAACTGGGAGGCAATATAAGCATCATCTAACTGTGCACCTCATAACAAGAGAGCTATGATGACACAAACAAACATGCTAATAACTTAAATCGGATGACATAGTCCCAGGTTTCAAGATCAAGTCCCTCAGTGCAAGAGTCCAAGTCATTTGGTGATTTCTCCATTAAGTTGGACCTTTGCATCATGTTGCTACCCACATAGCTCAGAAAAGTCACACTGAAACAGAAGCAACATCACTGCAGTTCATGGACTACATGAGGAGAAGTGGCAAACATGAATCCCAAGCATGTCATCAACATGGATCAGACTCAGAATCTGTTTTTGTACCAAAATAATCGCACATGTTCAAAAAAGAGATGAGAAACAATCAACATACATGCATCAACATCTGAAACACAGAGGGTGACACTGGCCACCACTGTCACCATGAGTGGTCAACTGCTCATCCCACTCTTTAACTTCAAAAAACAATAGAATGGTTGTATTGCAAAAAAGTATACCTACTCTTCCACGTATGAAAATCCATGGTGTCCAAAGCAAGGCATGGATCAACAAATCAATGATGTCTTCATGGGTTGAAAAGTACCTTTCCCTGTGGAAAGACACTTGTCCTCACAACATGGTACTCCTTCTGGCACTAGACTCATTTCATGTCCACATGATGGGCTCCATTGTGGGAAAATCAACAACTTGGAATTGAAGTCAAGAAAATCCCTGGTGGATGTATGTACTTGTGCCAACCCATTGATGTTGGTATTAATAAATGCATCAAAAAGAGCATGTTGGATCAGTGGGAAGATTGGTTAGATGCAGAGGGTTTACAAAGTAGATGGGATATCAAGACACTACCTTGCAAATTGATTGCAAGATGGGTAGTCGATGTGTACTTGATGCTCAACTCAGAAACCTGCCAGAATGCATGAGAAAAAAGGGATTTGAATGGTGTTGTGTTTGGTTTAATATGTAATTTAATTTACAGCACCTGTCTCATCAGCAATACCCACTAGCGCTTTCTCAAGATTGCTATGGTAGAGAGCACAACAGTGGCTGTTGGGATGCTCTGTGGTGTTTACCTCAAAGCCACCACTTCATCCAATGACAGACCCCTAGTGCTAACTACATGTTCATTGGGTGTAAAACCCACCCTGCACCTATCAGATCCTTTGACACTGACCACATAAGCAGCAAGTCCATTCCAACATGTCATACAAAACAGCAGAAGCTCATTGCCACAACCAAAGCACTGATCCAGACATGTTTGCCCATTGTTGGTGGCTACCCGACCAACAATTTTAACAAGCAGTTCTGGAGGAGGCCAAGAAGAAAATATCTTCATTTTACACAAAAACTATACTGTGATTTGTAAGCTTACCAAAAATGAGGAGGTGATGTGATGAATGTGACACAAAATGTCATAACTCACAAACCAATGCAAGTAACAGGGAGGCCAGCATATAGGCAGATTGATCTTGAAATGGAGAATCTCATTCCATGCAAATTAAGTGGAGAATAGCAATTCAAAGACTAGAAAACAAAATGTCCACAAAAGGCAACATTTGAAAATCTTTGACATTCCATACCAACTCCTTTGATTCCAACCTTTACAGTAGTGAACGAGCACCAAAAAAGTGAAATACCATTTGTCAGGATATGCTCTCTTCACATCATGCATCCCAGTACAACCAGGAAACTTGAAATCCTGCAGTTGAACACCAAAAAGTAATACTATGAAAACAAAAAAACCGGTAAAATGAGAACTGTGAGTCTAGTTGTAACTATCACTAATCTATTGCTAGGCCAGTTCTGGACCAAGAAAGGTGATAAAAAATACCATTCTGATTAGAGTTAATATTTTTATTATTTTTTGTCATTTGTGTTGTAAGCTATATTATTACACACCATGACAAGATTAGAAAAATATTAGACCAGCGCTGTAAAATTAACCATAAAGCTTATCAGGTAAAAAATAAACATAGTTCCCTGATGCATTGCCACAGGTAAATTTTCTACAGATGCCAAATTCAATGCAGCATAAAAGCTGGTATGGAAATTTTGATGAATGGTTAATTGTTTGTGGATCAGAGAACACAGGTTGCTAGGAAAACATGTGGTACTTGAATGGACAGTTCTTAGAGTGTTTTATGAAATTCTGCATATGTTACAGAATGTTAAGTTAATTACACGATTTCACCACTTGAAGGAAACAGAAATTCTTGATTTGCAAGATATCCATAAATATACTTGTTTTTACATGTATGTATTCAATCCCATGAATCAACTGTACATGCATACAAATAGCATCCACAATAGTTCAAATAATGCACAATAGTACAAATAATCTGCAATAGTACTTATTATTGGAGATAGTACATATGATCCAAGATGGTACAAATCATCGGTGGAGCATCCAGAAATCTTGTAGATTTCTATAGGAATAGTAAAAGATCTAAAATCCTACAATCCTGCAAATAATCTGCGATTGTCCAAATTATCTACAAAAGTACAAGTAATGCTCAATGGTACAATTATGTACATGAGTGTAAAGAATCCTCTAATTCACTCAAAGTCCTCTAATCATCTAGATATCATGTAACTTACAGAAAATATCTTGATTGTGACTTCATGTCTCTCTATTTTCTTGCAATTGCTAGCATGTTTCCTTATCCTTCACAGCCTCTGACTAGGGGACTTTCAGACATCATGTAAGTTACAGAAAACATCTTCCTTCCAAGTCCATGTTTTGATCTATTCTATTAATTGCTAGCATTCTTCCTTATCCTTCTTTTCCACTTGCTCTACCTCTATATGAAATCTGATTCTCTCATTTGGTTCATTGCTAAAAACTACCCCTATGACATATCAACAACCCACATGTGAAATGTAGAAGTACATCCCTGACCTTGATGATTATTACTACACACAAACTTTGCCACTGGTATATTTTCTACAGATGATATGTAGTGAATTCTGCTGGATGGTTGATTGTTTATAGATGAGAGAGGTAAATTTGGGTGGAACAGAAGTTATCTGATGGGTCAATTTTCTTAAATCCTGCTCAAAATATATCTCTTTCAATTCTGCGGCATCTCCATAGATAAAAGTTTATGCAAAAGTTACAGAATTTAATGCTTTTGAACCAAATCAACATCAAGGGTTAAATCCTACAAACGATCCAGTTGCTGTTGCTAAACAATGACTATGCCAGTACTGGTGTGTAAAATGAGGCTGAGGGATATCAATATATACGCTAAGTTAATCATTTGACTAAATAAACAAGCTTACCATAAATATTTTGTTTTGTGAGTATATTGATAAATTCTTAAATATCTAAATATTCTTAAAAGGGAGTAACACTTGTAATTTACATTGTATAGTGGATCCCCATTTTTAATTGAAAGTTGCA
>JALLPC010000820.1:0-11279 GCA_036940045.1 Stephanocyclus meneghinianus | reverse complement strand
GCCATGCTGCATGCAGTATTCCATGTGATCTGGCATTCTTGCAACCATGTCCCCCAGATTCTAAGTGTATATCACCATTTTTTCAAAGTACTTCCAAGGATATGTTTTCATTTCTGAGTATCAGTACTTGCCATAATGCCTTGTATTTTTTTCAATACCTACCTGATGAGTGATAAATGAATAAGCCTGGAGCTATTTATGTAGTGGTGGCAGTAAGTGGATCTACCAACATTTTGCTAACAAAATATGAAGCGACATCTGTCTGTGTCACCAAAACATCTACTTTGCCATGAGAACTTCAAGATGAGAAGCCTTTGCACCACTGACACAACAGGTACATACATCATATCCATACTCACCTGTACCATGCATGACCTGCCTCATAATAAAGAGAAAGAACTACCATGATACAAAATGATCGTCTCCATCATTTTGCCACAAACAATAACAGCCATCACCATCAACAACAGTTGGCAAGAGTAACTAATGCCTTTGCTGATGCCATCATCATTGCTGAAGCTGTGACTGCCACCTCTAATTCTCTCATCCCTTTCCATGTCTTGAGGGTCTCATGGCACATACACCAGTCTTACAAGTCACACACCCCCTCTGCAAAATGAATCAACTCCAGCACCTCGAGCTCATCAACACACAGTTCCTCCTCTTTCCCTTCCCTGCTCTAGTGGCCACCCTAAAGGTGCACCTTGTTGTCAGATCACTCTCCATGAGCAAAATTTTCCTGCTCTCCTCACTCCCATGCACTGGAAAGACTAGAGGGTATTTGCACCGGACCACAATTCATACGGAGGATCTGCTGTCCATCCATGTGGATCATGTTTACCACCACTTCAAGCACACGGTGAATGGTGATCCAACCACCAACGAAGGCTCCACTCCCCCAATTCATTTCAGACTTCATTCTGTATGGGCTTGGAAGAGGAGTATTACCTACTTCATGCCAAATAATCACCAACAGTGGAATGAAGTGCACCAAGAATGTAACCTCAATATTTGGTTCAAAAGGCCAGGCTGACCAAGGCTGTAAGGGGTTTCCAGATGCAGTGCTGTGGTGTTGCCTCAAACATGAGAAGGCCTTTCACCACAAGTGAGTTTGAGCAAATGATTGGAGCATATTGGCAGGCCAAAAACAGGGAACTTGGACTGTGTGTGGCTGCCCTGACTTCTTTTCAGCTTTTGATGATTAGAATGCTTGACCATTGTTCCAAATTCAGGCTCCCAAGTTGCTTGGGTATGCTGTGTAACCTGATTGGTGCATTACAGCCTGTCCTAACTGGTCAAAGAATGTAGTTGATGAGAGCAACTGCCCACACCAAGTGCTCATCAGAGCTATGGATGTAAGGTATGATGCTTTGTCTAATCTAGGTCAGTGGCTTGAATATCATTTTGATCTTAATCCAGAGGACAATCAACTTTGGGTATTTGGGCTTAGATGATCCAATTCAAATCAAGGAGGACCTTGCCTCTCAGCTCAAGGATATTTTGATGTCAGATTCATTCATGGATTCACGGACGGGGCTTCTTGAGACCCACAGCATTCAAAAAGTGGCTGTGACACTTGCAAGCAAAACAGGATGTACAAAGGTAAGTTGTTTAAATGCCATTCAATTTCAAAAATGATTTCTCATACATGTTTTACATGTTTCAGGATGACGCAGACCACATGGGCTATTGGAAAAAATCCCACTTTCAACATGAGATCTATGCCAAAATGAATATTTGCTGGATCAATGCAAATGTTGCCTTATTACTGTGCAAGGGTGGACCCATTGCATATGTTGTCAATCAATTGTCAATAGTGTTGGATCAGTGGATATTGGACCATGTCATCCCCAACCTAGGCAAAAAGGTTATGCTGAAGTTACTAAGGTGCTTAGTTGTGCTGTCCTTTTTCATGTGATTGGTGCCATTGGCAAAGCCTCTCCACCCAGAAAGAAAAAGACTCATGAGGCTTACTATGAATAGGGAGCAAGGAATTAGCTCAAGACAGGGATCAATCCCATCAAGAGGAAGCCTTTGATGGTGTTTGAGCATGATTCTGACATGGCGATGGACTTCATGGACATGGACGACACTCAGCATGATGCATGCAGGAGCCTTGCTCTGAGACAACAAGAGGTACATATGCTTACTTCTAGTAATTAATCTTTGTTGTGAACTTATGGATACTCATGCCGAGGCAGAGCATCAACTGGCTATCATGAAATGACAGATGGGGTGCATGTAAAATAACGATTCTCGTCTCTCCAACAGATATGGAACTGTGAGGCAGGGTAATACAGAAACTAGCCATCATACTTTGGTCACAGTGCCAGCTGTGGTGGCAAACCCTGAATTTGGTTTGGGACAAGAGTGCGATGTGGATTTGGTAGTTGCACCAGTTGTTTTTCCTTTGGAGTCTCGATTAAGTAAATGTCCAAAAACTATCCATGATCTTTCAAAAGAGTATGAGTTTGGGTTTCAAGACTGAAGACAGCAAAGTACTGGACTGCTGCTGAGTGAGGTACAGGCAAGTTTAAATATTACCTGCAAAATGTTATGTGGAAGAAGATTAGTGAGTTAGTTTGGGGGGAAGCTGCGGTGAGGACTTGTCATAAAATCTATAGTGTTTATGGCCATTCATCAACAGTAACTGCAATTGCGAATGCATTGTGAATATCAAGGGTAAGAGTCCTGAGCTTTGGATAGGGAAAGTGTAATTTTTAAGTATCAGTGAATTTTTTTGTGGCACTTGAATTTTACCAGTTAAATGCGTTACTAGCTTTCACCTAGATAGAAATGTCAGTGAAAATTTTTGTTTCTCTAGTTATTTCAATTTTTGCTAGACCCATTGATTTTAAAAGTGCCTTTAGATTTTTACATATAGGCTTTTGACAATTACAAGATACTTTATTGTAGTGCTGAGGGTAGCACCCAAAACACATGTGGTCATAATATAAGTCATGTCAGATAAATCATTCTATTTCCCTTCAAGTTCCTATAGAAGCATTACATGACCACATTGAAATAAATGTACTCAAAACTACAAAATGGAAAAATTCATTGAGAAGTTTCTGTAAAAATTCTCAACCCTCATTTGGAAAAATCAGAATGCTAAAACTATTCATCGTAGTGCGATGGTATTTGCAAAAATTTACCATTAAATGTCTCAATAAATATCTTATCCAGGAACTATTAGGTAATGTTTTATATTTATCAATTAGTTACCTTCCTTGTTCAAAGGAGAAAAAAGAAGTATCTCACTGAAGAAGGAGAAGACAAAGGAGGAGGAGGAGGAAGGAAAAAACGTCTGAGTTTCCATACAACAAATATTTAAAAAAATCTTGATGAGCCTAATTTTGGGTCGCGCCAAAAAATTGACAAAAAAATCGAGTTTCAAAACTGGCGCGGTTCTAAGCTTTTCAAAATCACTTTAAGGCTTCTCAAATCAAATTTATTCATTTTTTTATATTGGAATTCTAAATTAATACTTGTGGAGAGTGTCTTCATTAAAATGTCGAATTATATTTACGAAGCTTGCTCTTTTCTTTCTCCTTTTTATTAGTAGCGTACTCTTACTATCCCTTCCCAAACGCCATGTCGCAGAAGAAAAACCACCCCGCCTGCCATAACTCTCACAACTTAATAGTGTACTACAAGAAACAGGTGAGAACCATCAAAGTTAGGAACAGCTGCCCTATGATTACAGACTTAGCAAGATCGACATTCTGGTTGCATGGTTTCATTCTGTTCATCCCCTTTCTTATGACCGGATTCCATGATTTCTCCATATTATCATGGCGGGTATAACTCCAATCGGTGTAAAATTTCTCATCTTTGCATTTTCACGTCCCTCCTGTACAGACTAGCCACACTCCATCCAACATGTCCTATAAAGCAGGAATCGTAAAAGCTATTGCGGAACTCAAAGACCGCACCGGTTCTTCGTCCATCGCCATCAAGAAGCACATGCAGGCTAACATGCCCGCAGACAAGAAGTGGATGAACACCGNTTTATAATTTCCATTCTATAACACAAGTAACTCGTTTACCTAGCAATGTTTACTTAAACTTTTTTACTACAAAATGGTTTATGATACTACATCAAATCAGTGTATACTGTGAGGTTTCAAATCGACAACTGTTTGTGGTTAAGTAATTTTGTTACTCTAATTTTACTAATTATCCTCTATTAGCATGTCAATGTACTCAACTCACATGAGCAATGAGATGATCTGATGATGTATTTCTACATTCTGGACATTTTCTCCCATGCATTGTGGGCTGGATATCAGCTAGTTTCTGGAATTTCTTATGGAAATGAAACATTTCACCCCATTCTCACATCTCAAAGTTCTATGCTACGGCTAAGTATGGCTGGATGATGGAATGGAACCATCTGTCTTTGGATTTTTATACGAAGACTGACACATTTTGGTTTGCTTCATAAGAGTGTTTGACAAGGCAAAGAAGCAGGGAAGTTTGGACAAGAGGAAGGTAGATGCCATTAGTAGCACTCTCCTCTCACTGCACATATTACGGGCAGTAGAGGAGAGGAATATATTTGTGTGGGTGTTCTTTTATGCATGTGGCACCTTGGCTCATTCTTGCAATGTCTATTATCTCTCCTTTCACACCACAACCTTTGTTAATAATTGGGGGGGTCAGGCAGGTAGGAAAAGAAGGGTGAATAAGGCGGCTTGGAAGATTGTTGTAAGGTGGACTGTGAGAGAGGAAGCAGCAGCAGCACTTGAGGATGTTTGACGGTGTAGAGTAGTTTGTTTCAGATTGCGCACTTGTTTCCTGGGCATGGGACTTGTCACAGGAAGCGTGGTAGGGAACACGTAGAAAAAATAGTATTAACACATAATTTTTTTGAACTTAAGATTTTTTAGAACTTCTGACCATTACCAAAAGTATAACTAGACCTTATCTTTGTTTGTATTTCTGTAGTGGAAAGTGATAAAGAAGAAAGGTACTGTATCTCATATTTTGTCATCATGTGCAAAGTTTGACCCTACTTCATGATAGTAACATTAAAGTGTATGATATTCGTTAAAATATAATATTATAGATAATTCCATCATAAAACAATTTTATGGTGTTTTCATGAGTACAACATGATTTTAGTTCTTTAGCAAGGTTTTCAATTGACTGTGGACATGTTCACTTTTGTGAACACCAAAAAATTATGTCTATCCTAACACATACATTTTACAGATAGTACAAATATTACAACATAAAAACATGACATGGTCTCCCCTGGCAGATGGTTGCCAAATAACCACTTCTCACATGATGGCTACATGCCAAATGACCACATGTGCTGCCTATTCTTGTTTCATGACACTTGATTTGTTTTCATGTGGCAGATTTCTGTTTCTGGTGAATGATGTGCTCTTCATATCATGTTGGTTCAAATCTTTTGCGTATAAACCTATGCTGTGACTGATATTTTGTCAACCTTATCAGAGGTATGGATCTACTGTTTGGTCATGCTGAATGTTCATAATCTACTATTGCATTCACTTGACAAACAACATTTACAGTTTCGACTCAGAGAAAGATGTGAATGTGTGGTGCAAAAAGTATTGTGATTATAATGGGAAAGAGAATTTGGAAAGTGAGGGGACATTCTGGAATTTATTCTCATTTCATGTACAGGGCATAGAGATGAGTGTGTTGTAACATGTGGTCTCAGAGTAAGATAAGAGGGCCTGCATCAAAAAAATCAAATACCACAGCTTATTCTTTAATGGAATTTTCCAACACCATTGATAAACTTCCCTGGCAAATTGAGCAGATGAGCTAATGACTACAACAACTGTTTCATGGGTCATCATTCAGGTTTTGGATTGTACAAAGGAAAATTTTGCATTTCATCGTAACATGTGAAATAATTTGATGTGTCTGACTTTTCATCATCAATTTTATTTCTCAAATCATTCAATGTGTAGAACAAACAGAAAGATTCCAATTCACTATCCTGGCATCAGTTTACATGTTTCTATTAAATGCATAGCAAACATAGTCACTCCTCTTGTCAATTCTGTTTTCCCTCACAACCTCACTGTAAACATACCTTGGATGATTTCATGAGAAAGTGGGTTGTCCTCATTGAGGGGGTTGTGCTGTTTGATCCACCAACTCCTGCCCCATCTCATCTCACTTCTGCTAAAATTCTTCCCCATTTTCATTATAGGATTCATTGCTCTGCAACTTCACCACCACCTGCTCTGTTCCACCTGCTGTTGTTTCACCCATTCCTCCACCCAAGACATGGACTTGGCAATCCTTTCTTTCATTATTCCATTTTCATGCTCCAAACAGCTTTTTGAATTGCCTCCCTTACAAGGATCATTTCTTCCAATGACTGGAATGTTTACCTTTGTCCCAACTTTAACATGACAAACCAATATGACACGACCAGCAACATGTCAACCAGAAACAGCAATCTGCCTCTTGAAAACAAATCAAGTGTCATAACCCCAAATGGCATTACAGGGCATTGCTTGATAAGCAGTGATGGTGCTTATATGGTTACTTGGTCACCATCTGCCAGGGACAATTGAGACACATCATGCTTGTATGATGTAAATTTGTATGTAAAATTTATGTGTTGTGATGAGCAGAATTGTGTGGTGTGCATGTTTTGGTACTACATACTCACTCCATTAGAGGTGCTATTCTTGCTTGGTCACATGCACACACAAAATGTACAAATGACCGTTTGACAACTAAACAGGTTTTAATTATGAATTCTTCTCAAAACACAATTTGATTTCATAATGTGATAATATTCAAGTGCCAGCAGTCATCAAACATATTGAAATTGAGGACAAAATATTGTTGGACACACAAAGGTATAAAAATGTTTGGTTTGGGAACACAATTTGTTTATGAGGGGGTGTAAATTCCCACATTTTGTTGTGAATGCTCACACATTTCTGTGAGCATTCATGAATTTTGTGAGCATTCATAAATTTTTGTGAATTTTCATAATTTTTTGTGAGAGGGACCACTGAAATCATGCAGAAATATGTCAACAAAAAGTATGTATGGTATACATGGAGTGCCGCATGACAAAATATGTATGAAAACTGTCCATGGTATGAGCATGAATATTTCCCGGAAGTCTTGAGAATGCAAAAAGATAACAGTTTAACTACTTTTACACATTGGATTCAGGGAAAACCAGAAAAAAGAGTTTCCTGTGAAAAGACAACTGACATTTGACATTTGTTTGTATTAAGTTAATTTACATTTTCTATTCTACACAACTAATTCAATTATACTTCTATTATTTTAACAAACAGTTCTATTATCTTAAAAAATCTTCTAACTGTGTGTATTCAAAAAAATGTTTGGATTGATGTCCTGTTATTTCTGGGTCACTTTATCTTTCCCTTTGTGTACAGGGAAGCTACAGCCCAAAAAACCGGGAATGCACAAAAACTGGAATTTGTTTATAGCATTTGAACTATTTTTTATTGTCCAATGATCACATGACAGTCAAAATACCTTTAGCAAGCTTTATTCATATTCAATGTAACAGCTTATGTCATGCCTATTTTTTATATTAAAGGTAATTTTGATTTGTTTTTTGCCACACACTCACAATATAAATCAAGACACGCCAGCTGAGACATTTCCCATGAAACAACAAACATGGATATTTATTTGTGTTCATCTGTGCTATATACACATAGAACAATACAAACACTAGTATTCTACTGATTTTCAAAATCACACATGACAAGTAGATAGTCCCAAGAGTGATGTCTAAAGAAAATGAATGTCAAATGACATCACCCATAAGTTATTTAGCACAATTGCAGGTATGTTGTCATCAACAGGAATGATGAATGCCACGGCATCATACCATGATTTTTGACAAGTTGTCATTGAATGAGCTCATGTCAAATACTAATCAAAGCAGGATATGTCAAACTACTAATGTTGTAACTAAGACAATTAAAAGTTAATGGCTGTGCAGTAGATAAACAATCCATCACACTGTTTTAAGAATGTTGCTTCTGAATCAAAACATATGAATCCACATACAAGATAAAATCTAATACAACAAATGAACAGAAAAGGGAAAATACACACATGGTAGAGCTTTTGTAACTTCATTGAGGGTAATTGTAACCAACCACCACAGAGAGAAAATGCAACGTTATCAAAACAATGATCCCAATCCCAGCAAACTGACATCAATACACTAACCCTGAAGTATTGAAAGTCTCATTAGCTAATGGAAGGAGAGCTGATGGTAAAACATGATCAAACTTAAATGCTTACCATGTGGTAAATCTTCCTTGTATCAGATACTCAAAAATCACAACAACAGAAAGCCAATATTGAATTCAGCATGAAGTTTTGTTGGAGGCCTAAAGCTATTGAAGATGAAGTGATAACATCCATTGTACAACAATTGAACACTAAATAGGAAGAACATAGGGTCGCGATGAAGTTAACAAATTGATAATTGGTCACTGAGTGATGCTGGGTACCTACCACTAAATTTGATGAGAAACTGACACCGGTCACTCTCTAATACCACACCATCAAACTTGCATTGAATGCTTTGAAACAGAGCAAAAGATGTAAGGCAGACCAACTTCAGCAAAAGCACAAAGCATGACAAAGAACTGAATACTATCAGAATGGTTGAGGCAAAGTTACTTAACATGATTGCAGAAAATGATGGACTTATTGAACGAAGTTTGAGAGATGCATGGTTGAAATGTTTCTTTAACTTAACTTGCCTGGATTGTCATACTTCATGTGGGCTCATGATCACAATGCATTATTGAAAAATGATACTGCAAGTAACAAAGGAATGGTAGACACTGTAAAGCATGCAATCAAAAATAATTCAACAGCAGACATGAAATGCACATTCACATCATGCATGAGCAAATGCAAACCAAATAAACTTTTGCAATTGCAATTAAAAACAAAAACAACAAATTCAAAGGAATCATCAAATGAAATATAGTATTATTGAAAAAGGTTGTTCCAATCAACAATGGAATGTTAGACATGTCATCAACAATAATTCTACTGGTCAAAATGAGACTGTCTAGTCAAGTTATGACAGGAAGATTCAAAACTTTTTAAAATGGTACATTGAAATAGAAGCAAAGAGAAATCACTGGGCTATTTGACTTGCTTTCAAACATCTTGCAATTGTTGTTGCTTACATGTTTGTTGTTGATCCCAAAAATGATATCTAGCTTTTCTGGATGACACAATGTCTTTGTTGTCTCCAGAACCAAGTTGCTTGATGCGGGGCACCACATTTTCCCAATGTGAAGTTGTGCACTATTACGATGATACAAATCTTGGTGCATTGGTGAAAAGCAGTTAAGTTAGGGGCCACAGCTTCATTGTAAGGAATGAAGAGCAAGAAAATAAAACAAAGAGAGAAATGCAAGCATAAACTTCTATTTTTTGTATCCATCACAAGAAGTAGCAATCAAAATACAAATACAAGTGCAAGCAAGGTGAATTCCAGTCACTTAGGCAACAAGGTGCTGCTGTACTTTATCCAAACAGTATTATTTTATTGACTTAAGACAAGGAGCATGACTATGGAGGCATTCTCATGCTCAACAATTATCATGAACCATATACAATCAAGCATGAAACAACAGCCTCGTTATCTTTGAAATTTCACTTACCTTGTCATGATGTTGCCATCTATCCCTTCATGAATTTGTTGAGCAAGCTGGGCTTTGAATCTTTCATCGGAGTGTTTGATTGATTGTTGATTGTTAAGTTAATATGTAGCTGGAGGTTGGCGGGTGCTTGTACCCGTAATTTTACATGATGTAGTGATGACGCAAAGACAAACATGCCATAGTGATGGTGTAAAGGTGAATGATTTCACTTAGAAATGTCATGTGATGCCTTTGTAATGTTATAATGTTGGCGATAATGATAGAGGACGTGCTTTGATGGTGACAAATTGTCATGCTGTTGGGGGGAGAACCCGCATGATATGAGAGAAGAAGGGTGTGTTGGGTATTAATCTCTATGTATTCCTATGTAGTAACATATTTTAAATTAACTGGGAAATTCCCACTTTATGGGGTCTGTAGCAAAAGCTTTTGGCAAACAAAACCCTCTCCTACCTACCATTTAATTACCAATTCTATTTAATTTTTTTCTAAAATATGCTTTTTTCCCTCTAGATACCAATACGTTAGTGAGTCGCGCCAAAAAAATATTGACATAAAAATCGAGTTTAAAAACTGGCGCGGCCTTGAGCTTATTTAATAGGAACCGGTGGCGGCAAATCAAATTTATTCTGCTTTTTTATCATGTAAGTATTTCCCTAGTCTACACACAAAAAATTGTGCCGACGACGAAGCTTGAAATGGTTTCTCGTCCCAATGTCAGGGCATATCATACCATGCTTGTTGCTGTAGGACACTCTGCACATGTCACAACTTTTGTTTCAGAAGAATCAGCACAGAGCTATCAAAGTAAGGAAAAAATGGTCAACTGTTCAGTTGCTTTGTTTAGTTTTCTTTAGGCTTAGCATCACAAACAATCTGGTAGTATTGTTTCGTTTCGTTCTTCCTCTTGCTCATGGCCCGATACCACGGTTTCTCAGTGTTATGAATCCCCGATACAGCTTACATATTGGTCAAATTTCTTATTGTACCTTACATTTCATGCCCTTCCTTACAGCAAAGCCAAACTCCATCAAGTATGTCCTACAAAGCAGGGATTGTGAAAGCCATTGCGGAGCTCAAGGACCGCACCGGTTCTTCCTCTATCGCCATCAAGAAGCACATGCAGGCTAACATGCCAGCAGACAAGAAGTGGATGAACGCCGCTTTTCTCAAGGCTCTTCGTGACGGAGTCACTGTCGGAGACTTGGTCCAGGTCAAGGGGTCGTACAAGTTGAGCGCCTCTTTCAAGGAGAATGCCAAAAGCGCCGGAAAGCCCAAGAAGGCTCCTAAGAAGAAAGCCCCTGCTACAAAGACAGCACCCAAGAAGAAGAGCGCCCCCAAGAAGAAGATCGTACGTTCTTTCTATTCTCATCGAATGTACGCTGTCCGTAAATTCACAATAATTCGTAACTAATCGCAATTCATTTCTTACAGGCACCCAAGAAAAAGGCCACCACGGTCAAGAAGTCTACGGCAAAGAAGACTACTGTGAAGAAGACCGTCACCAAGAAAACTTCTACCAAGAAGAGTGCCACAAAGAAAACTCCCACAAAGAAGCCCGTCGCAAAGAAGACTGCCACAAAGAAAACTCCC
>JALLPC010000818.1:0-11307 GCA_036940045.1 Stephanocyclus meneghinianus | reverse complement strand
TTTATCATTAAATGCACAAATCTGTGCAAAAGCGATATGTGTAAATAGGATACGTGAAATGTGTTTTTGGTATGCTCCAGTAAAGTGGTACATCTTTCATGCAATAACATGCTGGTATTGATTGGCTCTTTCAAAACTAAGGGTAATGGTACCTCCTTCCTGCCATCAATGCTGAAATTTGAGTGGCTGTTGCATTTAAGATTTGAGGTTTAGGCCTGCCCAAATCATACAACATCCAAAATTATGGCATTCTATGATTTGGGGTTTAGGACTGATTTCCACCAACACTAGATCAAGAAATCACCAAGCTAGAAGGGGAAATCTTAATTGTAGTTTGTACAGTTTAGGGCTTTGCAATTTTGGGATGGCTCCAATTGTACTTAAAATGTGTACAAAGGCGGTTACTTTTCATGTTTGCACAGGCAGTTTTGATGTCATACTGTCCACATGATGAAAAATATCTCAAATACTACACATATTAAAATCATGATAAATAGCAAAATTCATCAAGTCTGGAATGAGATAAAAGTCATCCTGTAGCAAATTGCAAATACCTTTTCTAGGAAAACTTTATCATAAAATAAGGCTACTATTTAATACAATCAAGATAAACTGAGCCTATGGCCAACCAAAACTTTACCTTTTTGAGGAGGGGGTGCAATTCCACAGTGAAGTGGCTTTTACAACCATACTCAGTAAAAACAACAACTAGAGTCCAAGACCAGGAATGACTTCCCTGGAATGCATTCAAAATAGCATCATCTGCTGCCTCTCTCACCTGTAAAATTTCCTTCTCCTTCATTCTGTAAAAGAAGGCCACAAATTATGACAAAGCAAGCTGGTACAAGGAAAGGGGCAACTATTTCCAAACAATTTAATAATAAGCTGGCAAAAAGGATAAAAATAGGATAATACATAATCTCACCTGCCTTGGGACCCTGCTTTCTATTTTTGTTGATTTGTGATGTGCAGAGGATGACAGAAGTGTCTCAGATTCACTGTACCAACTGGGATATCACTGATTATGTGATCAGGGAATTCTTCCATTGAAATAAGTAAAGAGCTCCTGAAAAAGCAATACAGAAAATGGAAAGGAACTCTTCTTAGCTCTCCCTTGAAGACAATGCTTTTAATTGATGTTTTGATGGGGAATAGGGAGCATGAAGGTTATGTCTCCAGAATAGACCAGTCTCCAAAGGTTAGGGCAAGTGATAGTCAATAACCTAAATCCTTGCAAGTGATACCCACCTTTTAAGTGAAATGTGGGTACTGAAAAGTCAAATTTCCATCCGTTCTGTGGCATGCAGCAGGGCAGACGCCATGAAGACTTCTGGAGTAGTCCATGATTGACTGTGTACATCTACTTCTGCAATGATACCTCTACTTCTGCAATGATACCACACCCTCCAGTATACAAATCATCATGCTTGCATCTTTTCATACCATCAAGCAGGGCCATTCTTATGGGATTTGTGGCACTTCAATGATATCTGGCCACATTCTAATATTTGTAGTCTGTTCTGTCAAGTATATCATAGTTGATTGATTGTTTCATTTATCATTTGATTGATGAAACATTGTCATGTCTTTTCATCATGTGCATGGGCGACATGATGTGTCATCCAAACAAGTGGAGCACCAACCTTTAAAATACAAGTAGGCATAAATAATGATACTATCTAAGCCTGATTTGATGCATCATGCCTGAAAACATTTGAATTATTGGGATTATTGTGTAACAATAATCAATTATTGGATGATAATATGGTCATTTTTGTCAAAGGCATTTTTTAATGATGCCAAATCCAATATTCTTGGCTGCTTCCCCAAATTTACTGTGATTAACAGACAGATGCCCCACTCTTATGACTGTTATTTTTACTGTTGTCACACATACCAGTACCACATAGTGGATGAGGAACTATTTGCAAAGCCATAATAATAATTCTGAGCATATTATGAACAAATACCAGTTCCAAAATAGTGGAAAACATGTGACTCGCTCAATTCTGGTATTTCTTTCATGCAAAATTTGAAATTGCTTCACAATGCTATAAAGCATGCATGCTATGCACTACTATTGATTATTGAATACTTGTAGCACTGACATGACAAACCACTCTGAGCAATAATTATGACTTTTTAGCATAACTCCTGCTAGCTGAGTAAAATCTCCTGCAGCAGCTGTTAGTAATCCTCTTTGTGACTTAATTGTCAGCACAATTACCTAGTAAATTTTGCAGTAACTTCCAATGGTATTCATGCCTTAATTTTTAGAGCATGATATTTTTTGTAAGACAGTGATACAAGGTACATAGAATGCTCTACTTTTTTAATTAATTAGAATCTTAAAATCTTCTTCCACATGTAATGTAGAAGAAAAGATACATACAGACCCATGACTGACAATGCATGATTGCCCATATCCAGGGTATGCAAGGGACAGGCTGGAGAGAATGGGTGAGAGGAACAATAATCATACAAGAGATGTAGGACAATCGACATTCTTTTCCTTGGAGATATTTCTTACACATAAGTAAGTGAGTATAACTGGCAACTCTCTTTTGTAGGAGCATGGAAAACCATACAATTTTTGTATGATGCCTAGAAAAATGTTATGAGAATGTTTATGATTCTCATAGTTCCTTCCTGAGAAATAATATGTCCTCATAGATTGTCCTCTTAGTTTTACTTGGATCCATTTTTTGCCTGAAAACAGGTTTTCCAGGAAGTTGCTGCAGATGATTGATTTCGGATTGCAGTGAAGATACCGCAAAATCACAATTCAGCATGTCAAATCTTCTGATTTTGTAAAAAAAGGAATGAAAAATATCTAATAACCATTAAAATTTAGAAATCACCTTTACGAAAATGAATTGCAAAATTCTTGTACAGGTAAGTTAAATTTTAGCACCCTTCAAACAAATAAGATGAGATGCAATGCAATGATCAAGGTTGATTGCTATTTCAGATCATGTGTACTCTCAGTGCCAATGAATACATGCTGCAGCTGCAGTGGCTGTGGCAACTGCAGCTGTGCTGTGATCATCATCCAAGTGTATGCATCCCATTACAGATATGACCAACACTTCTGGATCCCCAAGATAACCATCAAAATCATTCAGTATTCAAGAATACATTGACAATTGCTGGTAAGCTGGATCCATTTTGGTTCATGTCCCACAATTGAAATCTCATGAAAAATAAGAAATTCATCATCCCATGAGTAAGAATCAAATAGGGCTTGTTGATTGCTGATGGGAGTGGGGTAACTTGTGGTACTCTTTTCAGCTGTGCCAGCATGTATGGTCCCCTTTAGTCTTCTTTTTTCACCTTGTAAAGATATCTCTGGAATGCTGTTCAGTGACACACAAATCTGTTTAGACTTAGACTTTGCCTTTATGTCTGCATGTCTAGAACATTAAATTCTTTCATCTTCTTTCTATCCTGTCTTGTGATTTTTCTCAACAAACTCTTCAATGTAATAGAATAGCAATGCACAAATCTCTTAAAATAGATGTCCTGCATGGTATTCTGTGATGTGGACCTTTGGTGTAACATTCAGCTCATGGAGTGACCTTTGTTTCTCCTCAGCTTTATAATCAGCCAAAACCAGCTTAAAAATATCTCATGTTGTCTCTCCTTCTACCACAGTATTCAAAATACTCCATACCACTTTGTCAAATGTTCAATAACCTCACTCAACAATAAACTGACATTCTCATCTGCAGGTATCTTAGCCTTAAAGTTTAACAGAATGTCAATCATCTCTCTGCATTACTTCATCAGATACTTTATTGCATCATGAGCATCCTTCCCATCCCATTTCCCTTTATGGTAAGCTACCATGCATTTTCTACTTTTCTTCCATTGATGCTCTTTAGCATAATAATAAAGTTTGCTCTTCCTCTCCATGCATGATTGCAATTTCGTAATATCTGCATCTCACAATTTGAGTCTCCATTGAAGTAACCAAGAACAAAAGTGGAATTGTATGGCTCTTCATCTCCACTTTGTTGCTCTTTTGGTAGTTGAATTGTAATCATTTTAGTTTATTGTCCATTAGGTTAGTTGTATCAGCTCATTATGGTTGGAACTGATGCCAATCTCCTCAAGGAAATCTTATGCAGAATATGACATTGTTTTGTTGTCAATAATTTGTATATTGTGGGCTCTCATCAGTTTGATGTGCATTTATACTTATATCAGCCCAGTCTTCCTTAATATGTTATGTTTTTACAAGTCATTGCTGAAGTAATCTTCAAACAAATAATTGAAAGCACACTCAAGCATGTTGTCATACAGTTCAATTGAAATTATTCTTTTGAATTCATGTATGTGCCACTGCCTTCTGATTCAAGCCTATTAAGCAACTATTCTTCTGTCCTAATATATTAATTTTCTCCAATATGTATTCACATTTGTCACATAGTATGAGAAGTCTTATCATTTCTGAAAAGTAGTCAAAACTAGAAGACTAGAAAGTAGTTAATGGTATGCCACTTGTGGCTGATGAATTTTTATCAGTTAATTTAATTGTAAAAATGAAGTGAAAAACAGTGACAATGCAAATGTGCTTCATTGTGGAAAAACATAGCTGTGTAGGATTCTACACAGTTTTGGTATGCTCACGCCATTTACTTAGTGAGATGCTGTGTAGGTTTCCACCTGACTTGGTATGAAACTTCAGGCAGCCTAACTTATTACAGAGAAGCTTTTCTTCTCTCGTTTTGCTTGATAGAGAAGGTCCCTTAAGTGCAGCTTCTCTTGTCACAAGTGTTCCTGTGAAACTTTTCTCTTGTCACAATTGTTTTGTGAAACATACCTGCTAAGCATATACGTTAAATATGATTTTTTCTGCGAAATTAACATATTATGACTTTGCATACTACCTTTGTTCAAGACAAGGTGAAGAGGACCTTTAAAGCTTCCAGGTGGAAGCTTATGGGGTGTACCTAAATAAGGTGTATAATTAGCCTTTGTCATTCTGTTGCATGTTCTTTGTTTCCATTAGAAGTCCACATCTTGCCAAAAGCATTGTACATTTTTCACTCAGAGCTCTTTGACTTGTAATGAAATCAACGTTTTTCTTGATCATGGTCATGATCATGATCATGATCATGATCTTGATCATCATGATTATTTTATATATAAGGAACCAGCGGGCTATGCTTTCAAATGCTGCATGCAGGGCCCCTTTCATCTCAATTCATGATCTGTGAGATTGCGCGAGCTGGAAGAAGGTAGGACACAGTCTTCATGGGTCCCACCAGATTGTGTCCCAAAGATAACTGGATGCAGACAATGATGTTTGGATGCCTGTCTCAAATTTGGGACAGCATTGCTTGGAGCTATGATGAGGTGTTGGTCCATTTTTGCTCTGGTATTAAGTCCATCATCATTGAAATCATTCAAAATTGTGAGGACGACCTTTTGTTCACACACAACATGCATGATGTGAATGGAAATACCTCATCATAGTTTTGGAATTCATAAGTGATGACTGGAAAGGTGGCAACATAAAAAAGCAAAGTCCATGTTGAAGTAGTATGAAATAAATTGTTAGTAGAGTTTCAATGAAATTCGGATTTGAAATGATTGTGGTGGACCTATTTTTGCTTAAACAAGACAAACACACACAGAAATATCATATTTTACACCATTTCACACAATTCATCATATAAGAACATATAAAACTAGTGTAGATTTAAGGGAAAGTGAGTGGCAGTCGTTTTGAAAGGAGTCAGCTCTTCTGAGCATATTACACACGAAATGGAATAGAGCATAGCCTGATGACTATTTAGCATCAATTTTTCATTTTCTATGTATCCATTATTGTTCAACCTTGTCATTTTCCATTAAAACTCCTTCTTTCATGACTTGGACAGAGTTTGTGATCATGTTTGCCAAAATCAAAAGATTCCAATCTGAACAATGAACCTGTGCAACAGCCCCTCTTTTGTTTTGGGTCATAACCATGTACTTTTTGTGAATTTGCATTGAACTTCAGTGATCACACAGAGAATTGCAGTAAATCTTCATTAACCTGTGGTGATTGCAGTGATCATGCAATCATTGAGTGTTATGATACAGTAAAGTGACAAGGTCATGTCATTTACATTTTTAAGCAATAACAAAGTAATGTGTCACATGTTAGCAATGCTGCAATAACCTAACACACAAGATGATTGAGCAATTCACATCTAAGTTGGCTAATCTCAAGAAAATTGAAACTTACATATTTGTTATTATATTGAAATCTAACATTGCCTCAAAAGAAAGTGTAGAGTCTTCTCCTTTTTGAGGAAATTTTCATCTTATCTAAGTTGTCTTAAAACCAAGCCATGTTATTCCAAGTTTATCAGCTTTGTCTGTATCATTGCAATCCTCTGTATTCTCCCATTCTGGTTCCATGGATTTTGCACCAGTCATCTTTCAACATTGCCACTTGGAGTCTTAACTTTGCAGGATAGAGTATTGGAAGCTTCATCACAAAAGGAAAAAAATGTGAATGCATTAATGAAAGGAGTATTAAGCACATGTGTTGCAGAGAAAGGAAACATTGTATAAGCAAAAATCTCATAATCTTCCTTATCTAGGTGTGCAATTCACCAGCCGTCTCACATTTCAGAAAGTTTGAATAAAATATCTTAAACTTAGTAAAACATCAGCATAGCATGCACAATCATGGTCCAATTCATCACAATAAAGACTGGAGACACAAGAACTTTAGTCTTCAGGTCCATCTAATTGGTACAAAAGAAATGAAAACTTTGATGAGGTATCTTGTTGAACTTTGTGCATCATGCAACATAGTCATCATTTTATTCACCTGTGCATCAATTTTCCATGAAATTGGTATACTCTGTGATATTGACCTTTGTTCTGCTCTCTTTTGCTCATTCTACAAAGAATCCAATTATGAGGGAAATCACCAAAGTAACCTGGATCAGCTTTCTTGGCATACTTATTGCACCAAGATTCATACTGATATGAAAGTTTACATTGTCATAATGTTTCATATTGTAGAATGATGCTTTTGGTTTGTAGTCTTCTTTGGGGTCTTTAGCATTGTGGTTGTTGAAGCATTTGATGAGATGTGACTGCTCCCACCTTCTTCATAGACATCACACATATCTTGAAGTTCACGAATCTTGTCATCAATGTCTTGAATGAATTCTTCCAAATTGCTTTCATTTGTAGATGTGTATAAAAACTCATTATCATCATACCTGAATGTGGAGTTAGCATGAGTTGGCATCATCAATTAGAACAACCAATGCGCAAGAAAGATCAAATGGAAATTCTCATCAATTGTTGTTACTGTATTACGATTCCCAATGATGAATAAGTAACAATTAACACTTGAATTGTAAAACTACCACCAGATTGAGCAGCCATCATAGTCATTCATGAGTTCGTCACCTGGCTTGTTGCTGTCTGCTTTTGAAGTGTTGTGCCAAAATTGAGCTTCTTCTTAGGAGTTATGTCAGTCTTCCCAGATGTGGTTGGTTTGTCTCAAGCAGCAAGAAACTCCCAACACACAAAGTTACAAGCAACATCCTCTACAGTGCGTTCCACTGCCAAGTATTCATCTGTACTGTAGAAAAAATGTGTGCTGTCTTCATCATAATGCACCATCTGACCAGATGTTCCAATCTGCCCCTTGTCCATCACCATTAGTCACCTCAACCTGCTTACAAGATTGTGGGTCAGTTGGAAGCTTGACAATGGTCATCATCAACTTGATTTTTCCTTCTCACCATTATTGAGAATAAATTGCATGGCAATGATACTTGAGCTCCGTGATCTGTGCTTCTTTGTGTAGTGTGACAAATTGTCATTAGCCATGTCAAATGTTGTCTGAAAAGATTCAATTTACCCATCCACGTTTTTTGCATTCATTGAGTAGTGAAGGCATCATCAGTCATTCCTGCAAGTGCAAACCTCTATGATCACCATTTAACTTCAGCAATGCACACAATATGTGCACAAGCATGGATAGTCTTCAGAATCATGGTGTTGTCATTGATCAGTTATGGGGCATTCCACTCAAAAATCTGGAGTCCCCATGCATCAGGATACTTCCATTCACATAGACCATATACCAATCTGGTAGAGTGAATGTACTTCCCTTGCAGCTTGCTGGTGCTCAAGAAGGCGACTCATATGGATGGCCAAATCCCTTCCATCAGGGCACAGTCATCAAGTCACAGAGCAGTCAATAACCTCAACCTTGTAGTCCTTATCAAGAGGTTTGAACATGGTGACTGTATTTTTTGTGACTGGTGTGGTCTTTGGTGTGCTTTTTACTTTCATGGAAAATGGGCTCACCAGTATTGACTACTCTTCATGAAGCAGCTCTGAAAAATAGATAAAAGGAAATGGATTGGTTTGAGAGATGAGTTCAATTTGACTAGAAAAGTGGAGGAGTGTTAATAATCATCTTGTACTTGTTGATCTTGGATGAGCAAAGTGATGGCTCAGCAAATCACTATCAAACACAGGATGAGCATCAGACAAGGCAATCACATCCAAGAAATCTCCAAATGGCAACGGATGTATGTTCTTCATCAAAACATTGTGAACATCTGTAAACTTGTTCTTCTGATTTCTATTGCCCCTTCCATAACTTACTGTTGTTTTGGCTTGTCATCGTGACCACAGTGACATTGTCATCACATTAATTCATGAGATAGCCTGCAGGTTGTCTCATGAAAAGAGTTGAAGTGTTGGAACTATCACTCTCTATGTTATAATCCCCCTGTATTTGTTAATGAGTTCAGTAAGCTACGGTCACCCTAATTTAAGTAATGTTCCACAATGAGTCTAACATGAAGCTGTAGCTGCTGCAGTGCAAAGTGCAAGTGGTAGTTGTGGCTATCAATAAAAGAGGATACAAATCCACATATCAAAAATGAAATTATGTTATTTCTTCCAACATATGCTGAATTCAAAACTGTGTATAGCATGGTCTTTTCAACTGTAATGTCACAGAACAGTTCTTATCCTGATACATTGGCATAATATACCCAGCAATTTATTGTGAGTCATTCTAACAGTCGTTGCAAACCTTTTTGTGGTGGCTATGATAACGTAGCACATCACACCTAAAAATCTACACATGCCAACCATTGCATCACCATCACTATCTTACTATTATTCTATCATGATCATCTATTATTAAAGTACTACCGCCACCAACAAAGTTTACAAGTCCACCATCATAGCTGCCTCAACTGCAATGTCTCAAGTCATCAGGCACCCAGTATCTTCTGATGTTTATGAGCAAAGGGCAATCCTCTGCAAAGAAGATCAAGATCACCACTTTGCTGAACATATGGCACTCTGTTTATCAGATCCAATGCCATAAGACAGACAAAGGTTTCTTCTGGTTAAAACCTGAGTCATTTTAAGAAGCACTTTGGCTCAGGTCATATCTCAATCACCCCACTGTTTAAAGACTTATGTGACTGCCACCCTTCCATCATGTACAAGCATGGGCTGATGATGATGTGGATCTACTGAAGGCCAAAGTATTCAGAGCTAATGGAATGCTGGTGTTTTTTTACAAAAAATAAGCCAATGCTGAAGAAGAATGCAAGAATGATCCAAGCTATGAATGAAAAAAGAAATTCGGGTTCTATGAGTCCAAGAATAAATGACACAAATCAAGCATTGATTACTACAACATTATGGTGAACAAGTTTAGGGATGATTCAAGTTCAAAACACAGTAATCAGAAGTCTAATTTTATGGAATGATGAGTGAACGTGTACATCCCAATAGTGCATGCACAAAAAACTCCATCATGTTTGTTTGCAAAAATACAAAGCATGTGTCACTGTTATTGAACATCAAGTTGTATGGCTGAGTAACCCCCATGTTGTATCAAATCATCATGTGTGTATTTTTCTTGGCACAGCAGATGCAGATGCTAAAGAAGAGAACTGGTACCAGAGTTCTTGTTACTTTCAGCTACACACAAATGATAGGGTTGCGGAATATAGTGGATGTGTAGGCATTCCAAATGAGGTTATAATTGCAACTGAGGAGTTTTCTTCTAAGTACAAAAAGTTCTTGGCCGCTTCCAAATCTTGTGAAGAGAAATTTTTCATGCACCTCAAAGATTTTGTGATTCACCGTGTACATTTTATTTCATAAATAAGATAAAATGAAGATTAGAATTTCACAAATGTGCACCAAAGCTTTTCCATGATAGTGTAACGTGATTACAAATAATAGCTACCATCTTGTTGATGTTTAAATTGATCATTCTGGAATGCAATTTAAAAACATGTTTTTCTCAGACTGTAGGGAAGTGTGCATGTTTTGTAATTGATCAGCATGCAAAGAGAATATGTATTTTACAAGTAAGTTGTGTTGTCTTAAGACATTATATCAATTAACTGAAATCTTCCTGTGTGAAATATGATGTCTATAGATCTTCCAAAACAGATTACCCTCACTGGTCAAGTTCTTTTCTGCCTTTTCAGTGCAATCTTCAATACTTCAATGATGTGATTAATCTATATTCTCCAAAAAGACATATACTTGGAAATACTTACTCTTGTTCATGGGGATGGTAAAGGGCCATGCTGTCAATTTGATGCTTCACTTTGGTTTTCCTTGTGGTATATTTTATGCAAAGGAGAACAAGTGAATATTTTGGAAAGCTCAAATCTTCATTGTAGTCAGCATCCCAAAAGGTCAACAATGAACATTTTTTTGAACAAATTAGATCATACTTGTGTTTGATCTCATGTGAAAAGACCCCAATGAATAGTATGTATTGGTAAGTAGGTTGTGTGTACAATGGAATATCATCTATTGTCAAGTAGAAAGGCAGACTCAAACACAACTGTCCTTATTACTCTGCTGCACCATGTAGGTCATTGTATTCTTTTTACAAAGCAGCACAATATGCAGATGTTGGTAAGTAAATGTCCAACAAAATTTGGCAGTGCACATAGAAATGGCCTGTGAATTCTTTTGTGTCAAAAATTTGTGCCATACAAGCAATTGCTGATCAAACTGCTATGGAAAAGGCAGTTGAGGTTATGGTTGTAAGGGCTCAACTATACCTGTAACTATAGGGGCCTATAGTTCAGGTACAGGCTTGAACTTGCAACTGTAGGCCCAAGTACTATAACTACAACTATAGACAAAAAATGTGTCTTTCCAACTGTGGCAAGCATTATCAACTCCCTTGTAGGTGACTTATTTATACAATAATTGTTGGAACAATATTATGACTTTTATCACAAGAAATGGTATTATGGCTTATTCATTATATTTCACTCTGAT
>JALLPC010000817.1:0-14475 GCA_036940045.1 Stephanocyclus meneghinianus | reverse complement strand
TATCGTCCCAGATATTTCTGGGACGATAGTTAGCTTATAGTTAGGTACCATACCAGTGTCTTGGTCAATAAGATGTCGCCCCTCCTGCAATAATCATGGCAAGGTAATCTTTAACTAGTCCCTCCAAAAATGATAAGTAAGCTTCTCCGACAAAGATGGATAGCCGTAGTACTCTTCCTCCTGGGCTCACTCCACATCCTCATCATCCAGAAAACCTACAAACCAAACTCATACGCACAACGAAAAGCCTTGGTCCTCGACGAATTCAATGATGCTCCACCAACACAAATTATCATTTGGGGGGAGAGGGAATCGGGCGTCGATCTTACAGTGGAAGCACTGCAGCATGCTTTTGTCGAAATCCAAGTTTCACGGCATACGGGCATCTTTCGTACATCGTTGGTGAATGACGACGAATTGGAGACCATTGCGGCCCGAACCGATATATTGTGGATAATACCAGTTCGTTCTCCGTGTGAGTGGGCAGAGGCTATGATGCAACGAAAGAAGGAATGGTGTGTCCAGACTCGGATGTTACATAATTCGGGATTGCACTTCTGCGAGGAGATTGATAATTACAACTCTCAATGGGAAGATTGGGAAGATGAATCGAGTGGTGAAGTGATAATACCTAGGGAGACAAAGCGAACGAATTTCTCGTACAAAAATATTTTTGATATGAGACGCCAGAACTTATTGATCATGCAACAAATCATGGAATTGGTTCCGAGGCATGTCAAAATTGTTCGTCTTGGAGAATTCGAATTGAATCCCAATGCGCTTGTAAAAGTGAGGACAATGCATGCTCGTGCTCTTAACGACACCTTACAATTTCGGCAGTATGCCTCACTTTCATTGTAATGCAATCATTTTTCTAGGATTTGGAGAAAGAATACAAATTCACTCTTGCAAGAGACTACAAACCGCTGCAGATACCTGCAGCACCAACTTCTTCGCTCTGTTTGAATGATTCCAAATGGAAAGATGCACGAAAACTGATTGACTGGAAACTTGAGGGATATTTTGGTCATCATTCTCTTGAATGTCACTTGTGTTATGAAGATGTCAAGGGCATGAATTCGGAGAATGATGGTAATGAGGCGCCATCGATAATTTATGTTTTAGGTGAGTTTTTTAATGGGGGACTGCTGTGCTTTTTCACATAAACACAGTGAACTCCTGTTTGTTCATACTCATTGCTCTCTACGCTATGCAAGGTGAGAGAAACTCCGGGACGACATTCGTATCCGACACCCTCGCAGAAGCATTTGATCCACCCAATTCAATGGGGAGCAACTTGGAGAAATTTTCCTCCGGCATACCGGTGCTTCTACACAAGCATATGTTTCGACATGATTTGCTGAATGAATCAGAGTTGGCTGAGGTGAAGGAGAGGAGGGATATTGTTTGGATTCTTGTTGTTCGCTCTCCTTGCGATTGGTATGTCTAACTTTCTCAATTGGTGCATTTTTGGATCAGAACAAACTGTTTCATGTATCATCTCCGACTCCATATGAAGGGCTGAGGGTATGTACCGGAAACCCTACCATCTATGTCCTCCCAAATTTCCAGAAAAATGTGGACCAGCATCAGATCCTAACCAAAAAATTTGGATGAATCAAAATAACGTCGCTGGTGTAAAACTATTAGACTTCTTCACCACTTTCCCATGGGTGGATTGGGCGGAAAGTGTGCCGTTCTTACGGAGTAGCACAAATAAAGAGGGGGATCCTGAAGTAAGTATTTCCAAGCCAAGCTTGAACTACACATACCCGAATGTGTTTGCCTTGAGGAAGCACAAACTGAAGATCATGAAGCAGATTATAGAAGCAGTGCCGAGGAATGTGAAGCTTGTGCGATTAAAAGAGATTGAACGGTCACCTGAAAAGTTTATCCAGGTGAGATTTTTTTTTTCAATTGAAGCTAGTAAACTTTTTCTTACTGCTTATTGAATTACTTTATTTTGAATGGTAGGATTTATCAAGAGAGTTCAAATTGTCGATAAAAGAAGGCTACAAACCCCAGACTCCAAGCATTGTGACACATTCAACAGTTTGCATGACATCAATGGAGTGGGAGGCGGCAGAGGCAGAGATAGGTATTACTAATTAAATCATTTTCAAAACTTGTTTATCGTCCAAGTGACATCGAAATTGTTCTCTTTTCTTCTCGCAGACTGGGAGCTAGATGGTGAATTTGGATTTAGTCCGTGAGTTTTCTAAAAGTAACCAACGTCGCACTCGTTAATTATTAGGTTGTTTGCTATCTTACTTTTTCGTGTATGCATTTCTTCCGCAGCTTTGATTGCCGAATGTGCTACGGCTACGAGAAGTCTACGCGACTCTACGATAGAGTTATGGAGTCTAATAGGGTGAGAAAGATTTTGAAGGAATCCGCACACCAGACGAAGAGTAAGAAGACTAAGGCACAGAAAGAGTAATAGTACCACATCTTGATATACATGTACCATAGTGAATCATTTGAATAGATTCTATTCCTGTTTTGTTCACTGGCGATCACTTCGTTAGTATATCCGTGTATCCTTCGATTTCAGATAGTTTTGGCTGTGATTTTGTTGCAGGAATTCTATATTGGGAGCGCACTAGTTCTATTCGGTTCATAATTCTTCTGTTCGTCCTGCTATATATTTTGGAAGTTCGGAACCTGCTCGTAACGCTCACCTCTTTTTCCACGAACTTCCATCATTATAATCCTCACCAATTCGCGCGCCCAGACAAGCAAATGTAGAATAGTTAGAAACAACTGCTTCGTTGTTTCATATGCAAAATTTGGGAACCAACACACGGATGAAGTCAAAGGAGCGACGAATGCACCGTCTATTGCTTTTCCGATGGGTGACAAGTACAAAGATTGATATCTCTGTCCTTCCCACAGCAACGCTTCTAAATATGTAGGATTTAACAATCCATGATCTGTTACGGGGTCGCCTATGACGAAATAGACGTGAAAGACTAAAAAGATGGAAAACATCATATCCGATCCAACACTTATGACACGTACCAGTTCGCGACGCTAAAAATATAATTTCTTGCTCCATGCCACCTCCAAATGAAAATCCAGTTCTCAAGGCCTTTACTGCACTGGGTACGACATTTAAAATGGGATCATTCACTGCGTAGTAGTTTATACATCGCGAAAAGGGGAATTCTGAAGTACAAATTGTAGCGGCACCTCCAAAGCTTTTCAATTTTGGTAGATTGATTCGTTGGGACGAACAAGGTAGTTGGCGGTAAATTAACACGCGCATTAGATTGAAACACGAATGCACATAAACATACAAGATTTACTTTGCTGTGCACTGCTCACCTAATTACTTCGATTCGTCGGCATTCCTCCGGTGTCAACCTCTTGGCCGCAAGCCACGTGATAACCGATCCCTGCGAATGCGCAATATGGATGACTTTTCCCGATTTTCCCACTTTTCCCAAAGCATCACGTAAATGTTCCACGAGCGTATCCACCTCCTTCGTCACTCTGCCCATTTGGTGACCGCTCGCTTGTATGCCATCCTTGACAAAACCGATGTAGTCGGATTCTGACGTCATGGCGCTAGGATTGTGGCAGTAATCGACTTTGACGTGTCCGAATGCTGACGAAATTACGTAGGTTGGATCTTGCATGTGTTCTGGTAAGTGAGCAATGCCGTTGACCCATGTCAATTTTGTTCGACGTGGGAAAAGGTGTTTTGCTTCGGATATTGTTTGACACAGAATAAAGATTTGTAGAAGGCGTCGCCATGGAATTCGGTAAGGCATTGTGTTAGTGGATGTCCACGATTTTTCGTGATGTCGATCTCAGTTATGTCGCCGGCTCGGAAGGCACTCTCCTCCCAAGTCCGGTGGGTACAATATGGTGTATGGGGTTGTAGTTATCGCAGTACAACGCAGTTATCGCTCAAATATAACAGTATGGTATGGTACAATACCATACAAACCATACGCTCCATTATTTCTCTCGTGTTGTACAGAAGTATGTAGGTAGGGTAACACATTGGGTAATATATTAAGATATTGAACCATACTCTCGTCAGATATCTTTCCTACGTATGGTTCCATACCATAGACGAGAACCTGAAGAGAAGCCGTACAGAAATGATTTTTTGACATTTTTTTGTGTTGTAATGGTGTTATGGTATGGCACCCTTCACAAGACATATCAACCTATCATTTTTTACAATAAGTTGAGAACAAGCCAACACATTCAACTTTTTGCCGCCGGTGGTATGGTAGAGTGAAAAACAAGGCGTCAACCATAGTAAAACATGATGACGGATGCGTTATTCGCTACGCAAGAAATCCTTGTCGTTACAACACTACTTATCGTCGCTGTGACATGCCTTTGGCTTCGAGGGATGTTTGGCCAAAATGAAAACAACAAGATGACCATCCCTGGTAACAATGGGCAGTGGCCAATTGTCGGAGACACGATGTGCTTGCTCAACCCTCGCACCATGCTAGCTACCAGGTATCCAGCAGACGTCGTTGGTCAAGCCCAGTGTGGCGTACGTCAGTCTTATTCAAAAAGTGTGTTTTTGTTTCAGGAAATGCCCACATGAAACGATTGGCAGGCGAGGAGATCTCCAAGAGAAACACCAAGGCTTGTTTTCCTCCTCATCACAGGGCGTTGTTCGGAAAACATAGTATATTAGTGACGAGTGGCGAAGAGCATGACAAAGTACGAAAAGTCGTAAGTCCTTTGCTACAGCCGCATTTATACAAAAAAGAAATTGATATGGCTGCCGCTGAATTTGTGAAGGACTGTTTGAATCAATGTGCAAAACATTCCGATTCACTGGAGTATGAGTTCGTATCATTGGTGCCAAAGTTCAAACAGTTTAGTCTTCGGGTAACGCTACGAATCGTCTTGGGCGATGAACGTTGGCAAGAATGGAATGCAGACACAACAGGTAACAAACTGATCAGGCTACTCGAGGACTTTTCTATGTGGAGCAAAGGTTTGCTCAGCGCTCCCACTGCATCAATCCCATTCACTCCTGCACACCGAGCCATGATAGCCCGTGGTCGTATCAAGGGAGTTTTATTGAAAATTATTCAAGAGGAGAAGGAAGCCTTACGACTACAGAAAAGTCAAGCAACGAGTCTTTCTGAAAACACTGCCGATACCAACGTGTCTCTGGTACGAATGCTTTTGCAGAAGGGTGAAAAGGAAAATTCATTCATTACCGATGATGTCATCATTGACAATATCTTGACCATCCTTTTTGCGGGGACTGACACCACTGCGTCCATCTTAACGTCTTCGTTCTATGAACTGGCGAAGAATCCATCTCTTAGACAAAGGCTGCAATCATGTATTAATAATCAAGTGGCAGATGGCCAAGGCCATGACCATGATTCAGATGAAGTTCTACTCGCCTTAATTTCAGAAGTACAAAGGATGTACCCTTCCGCACCATTCACAATGCGTGAAGTAGTTAAAGAAGGTATTGACATGGGGCATGTTCTAGGGACTATACCCCCTGGTCATTTTGTGACATATTCTATTGCTGGAACATTATTGGATGACGAGGCATCTTATTCAAACCCACAAGAATTCAATTTAGATAGGTTTCTAATCAAAGGCGACTCAAAAGCAAAGCCGCCAATCTGGGCATTTGGAGGTGGAAATCGCATATGCCCTGGTAGATTCCTTGCTAACGCAGAAAGTGTTGCTCTGCTTCGTTTAGCATTGAGCAAAGAGCACGGATTTGGCTGGGAATTACAGGAAGACCGGAACGTGGAATTCTTGTACACACCTGGTTTCTTTCCCTCTAATGGACTGCGAGTAAAACTTTTCAGGAATGATGTAGCTTAAATTTATGTGAATTGTGTATTATGGAAATCATAGTACCCTCTATCATCGGATAAATTTGTGTACAATCAATCACAAATGTTGGTCAAACCACCGCTTGGTATTGACCCAAAAGTCAGCCTCACTGGCAACACGATCAATGGCATGATCGCAGTCTTCATAAACCAGAAGCTTGGTAGGGATTTTCTTAGCCCTGAGAGCATGAAAATACTCGATACCTTGAGAGGGGGGAACACGTTTATCTTTCATCCCTAGTCCGATGAGTGTTGGTGCATTGACATGCTCTAAGTGAGCTATTGGGCTCTTGTCCCACATCACTCCTAATTCCTCTCTGCTGGGTGAACGAAAGTCGGAGTAATTGTAGGTTCTATTTGAAAGAGTAGAAAATCATATCACTGCTTTGAAACATAACATGTTGGACGTGTGATAATATGTGAAGTCGTCAGATCATATCTTACCCAGTCCCAAGAGTCTCAATGTAACACCAGTCAGGAATATCAGTTGCTGTGACCATGGATGCTATGTTCGTACATGGGTTTCTCATCGCCGCTACTTTGAAAAGGTTTGGATGTTGTCCAATGAGATGACCCGCAAGGAATCCACCTAAAGGCCGCAAAAATTAGCATGAGCAGTGAATGACAGAAGGCACTAGATTTTGAGAATAGATCATAATAGTGCAAACACACCATGAGAACCACCACAGACACCAACACGATCGGGATCCACAAAACCCATTTCGATCACTGCACGTGTTGCAGCGACAACATCAAGAACATCTAAAGAACCGGCATTTCCTGCTAAACTCTCCAATGCCGCTTGACCAAATCCAGTCGATCCTCGAAAGTTCACATGCAGAACGGCGTAGCGCCCATGCTTGCATAGAAAGCCGTAGCTTAGCCCCGCTTTTTCAAATGACGTAGGCATGCATGCGTGCGGGCCTCCGTGCGGAACAACAATCAGAGGAAACCTTTCGTTCTCTAATTGCTCCGGAATAAGTAAAACAGCACCCACTGGCACTTTGACATTTCCATGCGGAGGATGAACATTCATGACTCGATAGCTATATCCCGTTCCCGGTCTGAAAAAAGAATGTACGTGACCTGATGATGTGCATGAAAAAGGTGGCATGCTTGCAAGAAGATGACACGAGTGAAGAGTCGTTCCGCTCGTGAGGAAATCGGGTTGCAAGTATCCTAAGACTGTTGGACGATTTGGTTCACTCTGGGCAACGATCGCACCACCATCGTCGGTGAAGCATAAAAAGCGGTCGCTTGATTCTTGTCGTTGTACAACGTTGTCGTTACCGGCAAGATGAAAATTGATAGGAACGACGGATCCGTCTGTCAATGATATCGAAACAACTTTTGTTGTCGAGCCCCATTCAGTCGTAGTGACTATTTGCTCCAAATTGTGAGAGAAACATTGATCAGGTAACTGGTTTAGGAATAGGCCTGGGAACGAAATCCCTGATATTACTGCAGAGTCACCTCTTTCTCCTGGCATCGACACAACATCAACAACTATCCTCTGTGATCCTTTCACAAAAGATTCTTGTGAAAGATTCCAATCAGCGACATGCAATGCCATGCAGCCACCGTGAGTATCAAACCCTTTTGTATTGCAGAGATAGGCAAGCTTTGCATGGCCGTTGACAACCTTGGAAAACCTAGGCGATCGCGCCAATCTGTCATGGGGTGTAATGCATTCAAATCCGTCATCGCGTTCACAATCCTCTTCATCGTTTCTAGGCTTGGAAAGCTCAGTTAGAAGATTTCTCACTGGCGAAGAGTAGATCTTGCATGGTCTTTGAAAGCAATAAATGGCACCCAGTCGTCGCGGCATGTCACCTCCGCCTCCGGCATCCCATCCGGTATATGCCACCGATTGTCCACAAGGACTGAATATTGCCTGGCCGAGGACATAGCCGCCAGTGGTGGTGGCGGGATCGCGCATCATGGGAACGTTTTCCACGGCACCGATCCGTCCCGTTTCGACATTAACACAAAACAAACCCAGCAAGGCAGTGGAAATGTATTTCTCTCCCCAGTTTTCACTTTTCCCAACACCCAAGGTATACTGCCCACCGGCAACAGTGCCATCCACCAATTTCGACGATGTATCAAAGAACGACGCAGTTTTAGGACTTGGCACTTCGGCATTGTACACCAAGGCAGTCTCGTCCGGACTCCAAGCGATCCCGCCGAACCAGTCGAAATCAGTGCACACCGGACCGTGCTTTTCTTTCGGGAGAACAATTCGATTTTCAAGTCTATGCCCTCCATCGGTCCAAATTTCGAAGAGGGCCCGCTTGTTCTCGTTCCCATTGTTGGATTCTAATGGTGGTATGCTTTCTTCCACCAAAATGGCCAGTTTGTTTCCCGAAGGGGAAGGGATGCGAGCTTTGATTTTGGTAGGTAACTCCATCGGAGGAGGGATGAAAGGGGATTGTCGATCCGTGGCCAGAGGAATGCTGTACAAAAAAGCACGACGAGAATTAGTGTCGATATCTCGAACGGATCGAGTTGCTGCGAAAGACAGAGGTGGCAGACAAGCTATGTGAGCGACGCCGAAATTTGCTCGCCTAGTTGAGAGTTGCGATTTGTGCTTACCGTAGAGTATTCCGTTTCGAACGTAGACACTCGTCAAGTCCACGGCCGCAGAAATCATCTCGTGATAAGCGTCTGCATCGGTCATCTCGTCTAACGATACTGACGACATGCTGCACTGGAACTTCTTCTTTTGAGATGGACTAATAATATTGCTATTGTCCTTGTCGACGAAGGCGAGCGAAGCCCCGGGCCGCTGCACGAACGACGACGTTGAAAATTGAGGGAGAGCTGAAACCAACAACGAATGGACTACGAACGACGCCAAATGGATCAATAATGCAACAAGCATTATTTTCGATGCTTCGGGGCGTGTGTACACAACATGGGTGCCGAGACGCCGAGATCTGCCGAGATGTGAGGTGCGAGAGTGCGATCAGGAGGGAGGTCAACCTCTTGTCCGGAGACCCTTCACCAGGGGTGATTTTCGAGAGAAGTCTTCTGACGGACGGACACTAACTGTTACTAGATAAGTCCCAAAAAGTGTCACCGGGGGTTAAAAACCTAATACCTTCGGACGGACGGACAATCCCCAGGGTCATACACGAGTCACAGGTGTACGATGACCCCATTTATGTCAAATGACCCATCAAACAACCATGATCGGAGGATGTGTCAAGATGTGTAGTGTGAGCATGCTGGTATGATCATTAGCATACACCATTAAATAATTAATGCAAGGTCGTCAAGCCAAAAACTATAATCCTGCTGTGAAAGGAAGAATGACGGATTGATTCATTTGCATTGTGACAGGTATGGTACCTTGATCATCACATTGATTTATATTGACCCTTCTCATGATGCTTTGTTTGGCCCTAACTGATCGCATGATCTCTTTGAACTTTGCGCATTTGGGATGCCTCCAATCCAGCTCGTTGAACTTGTAACTGTGGACACATCTGTGCTTGAACATTTCTGAGAGAGCTTGTTTAAGATGTTTCAAAGTTTTTCCATGATAAAAATCTGATCTAACACTTGTTATTTTACCAGCAATCCCCCCATGAACAATTGCTTAGGCCAAAGTCTTTGATTGTTGCAACAATACTAAAGTAAAATGTTGGATGAAGGAGAGGAGCAATATGATTTGGTTGAGATCTACTCACTAGACAAGATTGCACAGAAAAGAGCCCGATTTTGCACTTGTTGTGGTAAAACAGTCGCTTGTTGTGTCTGGAAAAGTGTTTTGTATAACTCTCGATGGAAATATTGCTTGGATTGTCAGAGTGATCACTTCCCTGAATGGCCTAGTGAATGGGATAGCCTACTTAATGCCACCAAGACCACCCTTTCTCATTATGAAGTGAATGAAATCATCAAGAGGTGCTCAAAGGAACTCCACTTCGAAATGCCAACATTTCCACTCCAACAGACAGCAAAAAAAAGCGACCAACAAATGATATTGGGGACAATGAATCCAAAAGTTCCAAGAAGCCAAAGGCTCAAAGCCAACCAGTGGTGTCAATGTCAACAATGAAGTCTACATTACAAACTGAAATGAAAAACTTACAAGATCAATGCAGCAATAGCCTCTCATGTCAAGAAGATACGTCTCCGACCATTTGTACTGTAGATATCCCAACCACATCATCAGTGAAGCAATCAACAAAAAGAACTCATTCTGACTTCTTCAATTTACCGCAGAACACAAAGTATTGCACTTCAGTGGATGTTGAATTTGGGAAATTCTATGTCTGTGCTCTATGTGGAGTTGTCCATGTGCGGAAGGATCAAAACCGTTTTTTTACCATTGGTCGTTGGAAGGAGCACGAAGCTAGCAAAACTCATCAACAGGCAGTTACTATTGAGGAAGAAAGGGAGAGAGTTGAGGCAAAAAGGCTTGCAGGTAATGAAGCTTTGACCAAAATAGAACAGGATTTTTTGGCTCAGAAATCAAAAACCCAAACATCTGTTATGGCATTCTTCACAAAGAAGAAGAAGACAGGAAGTCAATTGTTTGTGTCAGCTGGCAAGAATGAGTCTTCTGCTTCTGCATCAGGTTGCAATGTATCATCTACTACTGCACCAACACGTGTATTGACTATTGGTACCTCACCACAGTCTGAACCTGCTACCTGCCAAGGGATTATCCCTAAATTTAGGAATAAGGAATTTCAAATTAATCTGAAAGCACTCAGCTTGAATGGTGCTCTGGATGGTGACTGCTCATTCCAGATTGGTTCATATGGCCAATGGTGTGTAGTTCGTGATGTAGCATGTTTTGGTACTGCTGGTACTATTCGTAGCGACAAAACATATCAATGTGAGCTATGCTTTACCATCCGTAAGAATAGCAAGAAGCTTTACAAGATTAAGGAGCAGATACAACGAAGAGGTTTCAATTTTAGGACTGCTATGGAAATTGTTAACCGTGTTGAATTGACATCAACCGATTATAGCTTCATGTGTAGTTTCATCAGAACAGAACCTAAGTGGTTCAATCTGCATGGTATGGACCTTAAACATCATGTCAAGTTGCAAATGGAGTACTACAAGTCAATCCAAAACAGCCCTGCAAAAGATCAAATTTGTAAGTTTTCTGGTGGAAACATCCCATCTGATGATAATTTCATTCAGCAATTTGCTGTGCTCTACAAGTCAAATGAACATGGGATACAAGATAGCCTAGTTACATTGCTTCTGAAAGCATTGGTTACCAAAATGGCAGGCAAGAAGAATGCAAGGTATGATGATAAAGTGCGAAATTTCTTTATATCTTTGGCTGCATCTGGGAATAAGCATGCATATGAGTTTGTGTCAGGTAATCTTGGCATGTGTATGACTCATCGACATGCTAGAAAATGTATATCAGCTCGTAGATCTCCGCCTTTCATCAACCTTGAAGATTCAGATATCATTTCTATAATTGAGAATCATGTTAGAGCCATCAGAGATAAGTTTCAAAACATCAACAAGCGAATTGCATTTTCTGTTGGCATAGATGCAACAGTTCTGGTGAAAACATTTCAATATTCATCCCAACTACATGCAATTATTGGAGGGGTGTATCCTAATAATTGCATTAATGTTGCCGGTAAATCAAGCAATGAAGTGAATGCAATAATGAAGGACTGTCTTGATGGTAAATTTGGAACTGTTGCTGATGAGGTAAAGGTTGCTGTTGTCTCTTTTCAAGACACACCAGTGGGGATGTGTCCCTATCTTGTTTTGGCAGGAAATGCTCAAACAGTCAATGAAAGGAATGATTTTGGGAAACGAATCATGAAATTATGTCAACAGGCATCCCAGTCGGTGGGAAATTGTGTTGTCCTGAATCAATCCACTGATGGAGTTTCATGTGAAGTGGAATGGAATAGGCAAACTCTATTGGACTTTTTGTCTGGGACTAGCAATGTATGTGCACTTCCCGACCCAAACCACAATGCAAAAAATGGACGGTATCAGCAATTTGGAGGTTCATGTGCAGCTGTTATTGGCCATTATGTCATTGATCCTTGGCTCCTATTGGATGCTGGAGTTGCTCATGAGCTGGTTAGGCCGCAGGATTATGCATCTGATTCGGTTGTTCTGCGCCTTTTCTCTTATGACTCAGTGAAGAGAGTCATTCATAAGGACTCACCAGATGCTGGTAATGTTGGTGTTCTGATAGTTACTATGGTAATGATGAGGATGAGGTTGTATGCAGTAAATGCAAAATCTACATCTTGGAGAGTACGTGCAGTAATGAGCTACATGTCTACAGTGTGGTTTCTATGTTTTCAGACATCAGGGAACAAAGACAATCCGCATACCATGCTGCCAAACAAGAGAAACATGTTGTTGGAAACACTGTCATTGTTGTTTCTAGTTACTCGGAGTGATGTTTCACAACCAAGAAGAATGACCTCTGAGGCCAACGAACACATATATGGTTGCTGGCGTGTCATCCAGAGTGATTTCAACCTGGAGCAGTTGGTAAGAATTGTTGACAAATCAAAAATTCGTTCTGATGCCATTTATAAAAGTGGATTGTTGACTGCAAGGAGCAACTGTACTTTGAAAGGATACTTGTCAACATTTCGTGAGTTTGTGGAAAATTTAAAAAGTGCTGCAACAACAAGACCACCAGGTGGGCCTGTTGATGTAGATGAAAATAAGGAAGCAGTTGATCAGCTTTGGGATGAGGTTCAGGGAGTGATCAATGCTGTAAATTCTTGGATGGTACCATTTCTCAAAATTTTTGGTGTTGAAGAAGGAAACGGTCTTACTTCCTTGGCAACAACAACACTCAATAATCCTGCAGATTTGTCTGCATTTGTTGTTAATTACTTCAAACCTCCTCCTAAGGACAATAGAGACTCTCCTCCCGCTTCTGCTCCAGATGATAATGAGAATGATGATGGCAGTTATTCCTATGTCGAGAAAGGCATAGATACACAAATGGGGATGGAAAAGGAGGACAGTGTAATTACTGCATTCAACACTTTTCTGGAAAGTAGCCCACAGGTTGTAAGTCAGTTGGAGACGGGTGTTGATGTGGAATTTGATGATGATACTGACTTGGGCCTTGAGGCAATTTCATTGGATCAGTTGCATGCAAGTAATTTCTTTGGTGATGTTGAAAGCAAGGGTGACTGCATCTTATCAACAATTAAAGAAATGTTAGGCAGTTCTTGTCCTAATGATGTTAGAAAGTCTTGTCTGAAGGTGATGGAACTTCTTGATCTAGGTAGGTTAGAGAAGGGATCATTGCTTTTTGATACAAAGCAAAAGTCATTTCAGCAAAGATGGATGGGTTCAAAGGTCAGAAAAAACTCAGCAAAGCAAGTGATTGATGGAGATCAAGGGAATGAATTTGAGGAGGAGGAACTTTTCATTGAGAGGGATACGTTAATTCAATTGCACTGCAAAAGAGGAGAAACTGTCACAGTTGAGAACTACAGGGTATTGTGTCCTTTTGCAAAATATTACAATAAATGGTACATCTGTGTGGATACAAAAAGGTTTGCTTGGAATAAGGAGTTGAAAAATATTCGTTTCTTGGTAAGGATGATGAAAAAATCAGGTTCCTCTTACGAGGAAGTAAAACTGGAGAAGGATGGTGGTTATGGTCCTAGATGCATTTTCAGGATTTGTTCTATGAATGAAATCTTGAGTGTTGTGTCTAGCTTAGTTGATTTTTGAGGGGGTTAATACACATTATTTGGTTGCTGACTAGTCCATTAGCTGTGATTGTTCATATACTACAGTATCAAATAGTACATCATATCCAGACTTGTCCGAGGTATATTCACCGGGGTGAAATGAGAAATTTGCTCCGGCGGACGGACCTCACCCCGGGGTATAATTTTTTCCTCCTTCGGCGGACGATATTTATCCCCAGGGTCGTAGTTAGGGGGCTAGTTAGTGATGACCCCCCTCCTCTTGTCAACTAAGGGAAGGAAGCCTGCATTGCCAATGGGACAGCAATTGAATTGAAAAAGGTTGCAGTGAGAAAACATTGGAAATGGTGAGGAGAAAAATATAAAGGAGGGGAAGTCATCGTCACTGCCATCTCTGCATGACTTGCAATTGGGGGATGGATGCAGCAGGCTGTTATTCACCATGTCAACTGAGAGGGGGCATCCATTGGGGCTGACAGAAAAACAAAGTAAGTGAAATAGGCTGCCATGAGAAAATATTTGGAATGGGGGGTACAAAAACAACTGACAAACTCACCGTTGCTGGCTTCTCTGTGACTTTTGTGAGCAGAGGGAAGGTGACAGGGGGCTGTTATTCCCTTGTGGACCAAGGGAGGGTCGTCAATGCCAGTAACAGAAGTGAAATTTAATTGAAAATGGCTGCATTGATAAAACATTGGGAATGGGGGAGAAAAACATAAAACCACAGACAAGCTCACTGTTGTCGGCTTCTCAATGTGATTCACCAGTAGGGGGTGGTGGCCGTGGACTGTTATACCTCTTATGGAGTGAGAGAGGGAGGGTGGAGACACTGGCTTGAAAATTGCACTTTTTATGAGTTGCCCCTGGGCAGTTCTGGTGGCAATGAAAATGACACAACAGGAGACATGCATGTTGCATGCCTGCATGAATATACCATT